>VNJR01003916.1:0-262734 GCA_008042585.1 Drosophila punjabiensis
GGGAGGGGACGACGAAGTCGTCTCCGCCATCAACACGACACCGCTGGTGGATGTGATGCTGGTTCTGCTGATCATCTTCCTGATCACCATTCCGGTGGCCACCCACACGGTCAAGGTCAACCTGCCGCGCGACATGAACCAGCCCACACAGACGAAGATGAGCAACGTGGTGCTGGCGGTGACGGCGGATGGGAAAGCCTTCTGGGATGAAACCCAGCTGAAGGACCAGGCGGACCTTTTGAACCATCTGGAAAAAGTGGCTGTGCTCAAACCGCAGCCCCAGATCCAGATCCGTGGCGACATGAAGGCGCGGTATGAGACGGTGGGCAAGATGGTGGCGGCATGTCAGCAGGCTGGCATCTATCATATCGACTTCATTACCGAGAAGCCGAAGACCAACTGATAACGGCGGGCCACGGCCCCCGTCCCCCCATGCCAGAGGGTGTGGGGGGCAGGAGCGAAGAGAGTAACTGATCATGGGCATGAATGTCGGGTCGGAGAGCACAACGGAAGACGAAGGCATTGTTGATATCAACACCACGCCACTGATTGACGTGATGCTGGTGTTGCTGATCATGCTGATCATCACCATCCCGTTGCAGACGCAATCCGTTGCCATTGACCTGCCGCAGGGCAACCCGCCACCTTCCACGGAGGAAGTTCCGGTTGTGACCCTTGTGGTGGATTTTGATAATTCGATTACCTGGAACGGGCAGCCGGTCAATGGGGAGGACGACCTGCAGGCACACCTGCGCGAGATTGCTTCCGCCCAGCCCAAACCCGAGTTCCACATCCAGCCCAACAGGCTGGCAGACTACAAAACCGTCATTCACGTTATGGCCGATGCACAGCGCCTCGGTGTAACGCAAATGGGTATCGTCGGGCAGGAACAGTTCGTCGATCAGTAAGGGAGTGCTGGAACTCCGGGTTAAAAAGCGGGCGTAGCCACAAGGCGCGCCCGCTTTGCTCATGTAAATGGTCTCGTTACATGATTGGTTTTTGCTATTTATTTTTTAGAAAGTGTATCTGTTAGAAATTTTTGTAATACAAGAGCATGGTTGCACAGTGGGTTCCGAGCAGCATATAATAATGTGACTTTATGTTGATTTGCGATCTCTATGAGACGAGATAAATCTGCATTTCCGTGCAATAATTCATAGCGATAATTGATCTGGAATTCATCCCAATGTGCAGGATCATGTGCGAACCAGTGCCTCAATTCCGGACTGGGAGCCACGTTTTTTAGCCAGTAGTCCATTTTTACATCACTTTTATGGAGTCCACGAGGCCATAGTCTATCAACAAGAATGCGAATACCATCTGTAACGTCATATGGATCGTAAACGCGTTTGATCACTATATCTGGTAATTTGGACATCGTCATAATACACCCTTTAATGGATAAAATACGATTGATAATTGATGTTCCTGACTGTGGGAGTTTTTCTCAGAACATCATAATGTTTTATCGAACATAAGATGTATTATTTATGACTCTTTTTTCTCATGGTTGCAACTTCTTCCGCCAGATTGAGAAGGAGTGTTAGGTCTCGTTCGTCCACATCAAGCGGATCAGGCATTTTTTGGTGAGCTATATGAATATCTTCCCGCGTAAAATGCCCCGTTGATGTGGTTGGTAGAGTGGTTGGGCTGCCAATATGTGGATAACGGTGCCCTGTACAGCGATGGTAGAGAACTGCGGCACCTGTTAACGCAGCCGCATTGAATGCAACGGGAAAAAATGGGAAAGCAAGACCTGTTATTAAGTCATGGCTTGCTGGATGTAGAAGTGTCGCCATAAGGGCTGTAGCACCGCCGGGCGGATGTAGTGAACGTGTAAGAGACATAACCATAATCGCAAGGCAAACTGATAATCCACATGCAAATGGAAGTGGGATATCAGTGAACAGAGAGACACTCACACCAATTATGGCAGAGAGCATATTACCCAGAATGATAGCTCTTGGTGTTGCCAAAGGGCTGGCAGGCACGGCAAACGCAAGAACGGCGGAGGCTCCCATGGGAGCTACAATTGCGATGTGATCGAAGTCTGATAACGATGAACCCGTTATATAAACAACAACAATCCCAAACAATGCTCCTACCGCAGCCCGCAGCGAAACTATCATAAAGTGTAACCTTCTTGTTGGTATATGAGGATGTTTTTGTGTGGCAAAGCCAATTAGATAGCATTATTAATCCATATTGTATGAAAAAGAATGACACTCTCCACGTGGCCATAAGATTATTGTATGGTTGTAATGGTGGAAATATTTAAATTTGTATGGAGATGCCTTGTGTCGCAACGTAATTATCTTGCGCAGTGGAAAGACGAGATCAGTCGCAGCCCTAATGCTATTTATCTGACACTGGCGGATTCACTGGCCCTTTCCATTCGGAAAGGAGATTTACAGGAAGGAGATAAACTTCCACCACAGCGGATTATTGCGGACTATCTTGGCACAAACCTTACAACCGTGACCCGCGCTTTTACCGAGGCCAGACGCCGCGGCCTGATTGATGCAACAGTGGGTCGTGGTACATTCGTGCGCGTTGGTGCAGGGGAAAGTCATTGGCGGCATACTGGGCCAGCAGTTGTTGACCTGACCATGAACCTGCCGCCCATTCCACAGGATCCTCCGCTACAGAGACTTATACAGAATGATATAACAACCATTCTAAAGCAACAGGATTTGAACAGCCTTATGTCTTACCGGGTGACTGGTGGCACATTGGAAGAGCGTCAACTGGGTGCAAAATGGATTGCCCCTGTGATTGGTCAGCGGCGTACTGACGAGGTTCTTGTCTCTCCTGGTACACAAAGTGCGCTAGCTGCGATTGTGAGCACACACACACAACCAGGCGATATTATAGTTACAGACCGGATCGCCTACCCAGGTATTCGTACCATTGCCGCGCAGTTTGGGCTTATCCTTGTCGGTGTAGAGAGTGATGGGGAGGGTATGATACCCGATCAACTCGACCGGATTTGTGCGGAGCACCACCCGCGATTACTTTATTGTATTCCAACCATTCATAACCCAACAACTGCGACCATGTCGTTACAACGACGCAAGGATATTCTGGCTGTCGCACACCGGTACCACCTGCATATTGCCGAAGATGACCCCTATAGCCTGCTTATGGACAACCCTCTGCCAGCCTTGGCTGCTTTAGATCATAGCCGTGTGAGTTATGTGGCAACACTTGCAAAAACACTTAGCCCTGGTCTGCGCACCGCGTATGTAGCACTGCCTAATGCAGACATGACACGAAGAGTTGCTGCGGCCATACGAGCGATTGCACTGACCAATGCTGGTTTGCTGAGTGCGCTAACAGCCCGATGGATGCAGACCGGGCAAGCCCACATAATTTTACAGGCAATTCGGAAGGAGTTACGCCTGCGCCAGGCCATTGCCCGTAAGGTTTTGGGGGAAGGGCACTGTATGAATGCAGATGGCCCACATGTGTGGTTAAAACTGCCAGAGTGGTGGGGAAGTGCAGATTTTGTTGCGTATGCACGCAGGCGAGGTCTTGCGCTGGTTCCAAGTAATGTTTTTACCATCAGTGGCGAACCGCCTCAGCGGGCGAGAATTGCGCTTGGCAGTGCGCCTGATGCGACAAGTCTGGATGAATCCCTACAAGGGGTAATGTCGATCTTGCAGCACAAACGTTCACCCGGTTTTGCAGATATTGTGTGATCAGATTCCAGCGTTTGGAATCGTCTTTGCTCTCTTTTTTAGCCAGAAGAAAACTCTTGCGGGCAAAACAAAAAGAGTCAGCGTTCACAAAAGCGCGATCTCAAAGTCTTTACAAAACAGCCAATTATGGGATTTTCTAGTGATTGTCTGACCTTCATATCGATATTGTATGGTTGTGTTGGTGTAAGATAATAGTTTTGTGAATGTTTTGTTTTTTTTGTACCACTTGAGTTTAGCATACAATATTTGGCCTCTCTCTTATCCCATGTCACCTTTGCTTCGGTAACAGATTTACTTCGGCATCAGCCGGAAGCCACAGCACATGGGAGAGATACTATGCCGGAAGTCACACATGCTTCGCATAAAGATGGCGACTGCTTCGTTAATTATGAAAATAAGGTCTTTGAAGATGTCAAAGCTGAAGCTGGTGAAAAAGCCCTTATTACCTTCCACACCGTTGCTAACGAAGGTTCCGTTGGATTTGTAAATCTTCTGCAGGCAACACGTTTAATCCGCAAGGGGTTTGAAACATCCGTACTGTTGTATGGGCCAGGTGTAACTCTGGGAGTGCAGCGTGGTTTTCCGCGTCTTGGTGATGAAGCATTTCCGGGGCATATGAACTGTAACAAACAGATTGCTAAAATTATTGAAGAAGGAGGTAAGGTTTACGCCTGTCGTTTTGCACTGCAAGCGCTTTACGGTTATGGCGAACATAATCTGATCCCCGGTATTACACCAATCAATCCGCAGGACGTGCTGGATATTATTCTGCTTGCACGGCGAGATAACGCATTTATTCTCAATACTTGGACTCTCTAAAATTTAAAGGGGAGGACCGCCGGTATGTCTCGCATTGTTCGCGCTGCAGCTATTCAAATCAGTCCTGTTTTGGATGATGATGGTCTGGGTACTGCACGAAAAGTCTGTAAGGCTATTTATGAAGCCGCTGAAAAAAGTGTGAAGCTGGCGGTTTTTCCTGAAACTTTTTTACCATATTACCCCTATTTTTCCTTTATCCAGCCTGCATTTCGTTTTGGTGCAGAACATCTCAAACTTTATGAGCGGGCAGTTGCTATACCGGGCCCTGTCACAGATATGGTTGCGGAAGCTGCACGAGAGACAGATATGGTTGTTGTGCTTGGTGTTAACGAGCGCGACTATGGCACGTTGTACAACACGCAAATTATCTTTGATTCTACGGGAGAGATACTTCTCAAGCGTCGCAAAATTACTCCAACATACCACGAACGCATGGTTTGGGGGCAGGGTGATGGTTCTGGCCTGAAAGTTGTTGAAAGTGCTGCCGGCCGCATTGGGGCGTTGGCCTGCTGGGAGCACTACAACCCTCTGGCGCGTTACGCATTGATGACACAGCATGAGGAAATCCACTGTGCGCAGTTCCCTGGCTCTCTTGTAGGCCAGATCTTTGCCGATCAGATGGAAGTCACCATTCGTCATCATGCCTTGGAAGCTGGCTGTTTTGTTGTGAATGCCACAGGATGGTTGACAGAAGAGCAGATCAAAAAAATTGCATGTGACCCTGCGCTGGAAGGACCATTACGTGGGGGGTGCTTTACAGCCATTGCCTCGCCCGAAGGTAAATTGTTGGCTACACCGCTGACAGAAGGTGAAGGCATGGTTATTGCAGACCTTGATTTTACTCTTATTACTAAGCGCAAACGGATGATGGACTCAGTCGGGCATTATGCACGACCTGAATTATTGAGCCTGCTCCATAACCGGCAGCCCGCCATACCTGTGCATTACACGGATGAACCAGAACTGGACTCTCGCATTCGCCCGGTTGTGAGCAGGGGGGAGCCATGACTATTCCAACACTTGGCACACTTTCGGGCCGCAAACTTATTACTGACCTGCAGTCTTTTGGTTTGCAAATTGATGAGGGTGCATCTGGTATTTCCAGAAAAGGGGGAGCTGGCCCTTCTGACCATAAGACAATTACCATTGCTGGCCACACCATTATGGTGCCTGTTTATACTTCTGGTGCGCGTAGCTCTCCTTTTCAGGCGAGCCCGCCAGATACGAGTGGTGCCAGTATCTTGCTGCGTGATGGCCAAAAGCTGGGATTAATCCAGTTTCCTGCTGCCCCGCGCTTTTATGGTCTCAGCACGGCAGACGGCGTTCCCTATTGGAAAATTGCGTTGCTGCATGGACGTGATACGTTGGCGACCACAGTGCACCAGACCTGCATCCGTTATGCTGACAGAAGGACATCCTGCCAGTTTTGCGCAATCGGTCAATCGTTGGAAGCCGACCGTACGATTGCCTACAAAACACCCGCACAGCTTGCTGAAGTTGCCAAAGCTGCAGTCGAGCTGGATGGCGTGCGAGATATGGTGTTAACAACCGGCACGCCTAATGTGGTTGATAGAGGGGCGGCTGTGCTGACGGCCTCGGCCCAAGCGATCCGTGCCGCAGTCAAATTACCGCTTCAGGTACAGTGCGAACCACCGCGTGATCATGAGTGGTTTGAGCGCCTGCGTGATGCGGGAGCGGACAGTCTGGGAATGCATCTCGAAGCAGCAACACAAGCCGTGCGTGAAAGAATTATGCCCGGCAAGGCTACAGTCAGTGTTGAGCGTTACATGGCTGCTTTTGCCAGTGCCGTGCCGACATTTGGGCGCGGGCAGGTCAATACGTATATTCTTGCCGGTCTGGGGGATAGTGCGCAGGACATTCTTGCCTTGGCAGAACGCCTGATAGTGCTGGGAGTTTATCCTTTTGTGGTGCCTTTTGTGCCTATTTCAGGAACACCTTTGGAAAATCATGCCCCTCCTTCATCCGATTTTATGAAATCGGTTTTGGCTCCTCTGGGGCGGATGCTGCGTGAAGCAAATATGAAGTCTACCGATATACGGGCAGGATGTGGCCGCTGTGGAGCCTGCTCCTCGCTCTCGGTCTATGAGTGATGCTTACCATGTTTGATGGCATACAAAACCGGATTTTTGCTCCCATGGAATATGTAGTGAGCATTGCCCGTACACCATGGGAACGCCATGCTTACCACAAGTTGCGTCAGCAAGTTTTCTGCACCGAACAGCAGATTTTTATGGATGATGATTATGATGAGGTCGATCTAACCGCCATTCCTATCATTGCAACTTGCTACATGGCGGGAATGCCGGATCAAATTGTAGGTGCAGTGCGTATTCATGAAAGCTTACCCGGTATCTGGCATGGTTCTCGTCTGACGGTCCATGCCGAACACCGCAAACTGGGTCGAATTGGAGCCGAGCTTATTCGTATGGCTGTAAGCACAGCTCACGGACTGGGAGCCAGACAGTTCTTTGCGCAAGTGCAGGAACAGAATGTATTGTTCTTTCGACGCTTGCATTGGAAGAGCCTTGGGGTAACGACCTTGCACGGCTTGCTGCACCACAATATGGAGGCTGATCTTTCCCGCTATCCAGCACATGGTCGTGACCAGACTTGGTTGCTCCGACCGCAGCCTTGCCCCCGGCAGGTGGCATAATGGCGCGCAAACTGACCTCATTGTTGCGAGCACTCCGGAATAGTTGTGCTTTTGTAGGAAAGCAGGATATTGCCTATGCTGCGACCATTCTTGGTCAGGCTGGTCAAAAATCCATCCGTCTTGGTGATGATTGCGCGGCCATCCCGGATGGGGATGGTTATCTTCTGCTGGCCAGTGAAGGATTCCAGGATAGTTTTGTTCGCGCTATGCCCTGGTTTGCAGGATATTGCGGCGTAATGGTCAATGTTAGCGATATTGCAGCCATGGGCGGTCGTCCAGTGGCTGTGGTAGATGCGTTATGGAGCGATACATCAGAGGCGGCGGCAACTATTCTCACAGGCCTTAACGATGGCGCACAAACCTATAATGTGCCAGTCGTGGGCGGGCACACCAATATACGCAGTAGCCATAATTCACTGTCAGTTGCCATCTTGGGGCGTGCCAAACGCTTACTGACCAGCTTTGATGCCAAATCGGACGAAATGCTGATTGCTGCCATTGATCTGCGGGGGCATTGGCATGATCCGCACCCATTCTGGGATGCCAGTTCAAGCCATCGTGGAACTGATGGCAGAAATCATTTGAGGGCAGACCTCGAAGTACTGTCAAGTATAGCAGATGATGGACTAAGCCATTCTG
The DNA here is from genome assembly GCA_008042585.1 of Drosophila punjabiensis. Taxonomy (NCBI): domain Eukaryota; kingdom Metazoa; phylum Arthropoda; class Insecta; order Diptera; family Drosophilidae; genus Drosophila; species Drosophila punjabiensis. Next base: position 7,834 of record VNJR01003916.1, read on the forward strand.
CCAAGGACATTAGCATGGCAGGATTATTGGGTACGGCCCTTATGCTGTCTGAATGTTCTGGCATAGGCATGACCATTGCACTGGAAAACATTCCTCGCCCGGCAAATACGCCAATGGAACGTTGGCTGGCCGCATTTCCCAGTTATGGTTTTTTGCTAACGGCTCAGTCTGAAAATGCTGGGGCAATTATGGCGCGGTTTCATGAGCGTGGCATAGCCGCAGCTATCATTGGTCAATGCAATAGTACACAGCGCCTGACTGTAACATGGGAAGGTGAACAGGAGGTTTTCTGGAATCTCGCAAACGTGCCGTTCATGGGGGTAGCGTCTTGAGATTCTCTATTGGCATTTTAGTCCATTCGACAAATCCACGTGGAGGCGTTGTGCATGGTATGGCATTGGCCGAGGCTCTGTGTGATGCTGGACATAATGCTACTTTGATCGCTCCAGATATAACGGGGAATGGTTTTTACCGCACGCCGCGTTGTGCAACCCGCTACATTCCGGCACAGCCGGAGGCAGACCTACCTAAATTAGTGGAACGGCGTATTGTCGAGATCACAAATGCACTGCGGCATAATGCGCCATTTGATGTGTTGCATGCTCAGGATCCGATGAGTGCGAATGCATTAGCCAATTTGGTGCAGGAAGGTCGGCTACGAGGGTTTGCCAGAACGGTTCACCATCTGGATTGTTTCTCTCATCCAGATGTTGCTGCCCGTCAAACACGGGGGTTTATGGCAGCGGCAGAGGTTTTTACTGTAAGTGGACTTTGGCAGGACACTTTATTTTCCAAATATGGCCTTAAAACATCCGTTGTCGGGAATGGAGTTGATCTGGCAAGATTTTCTCCAAAACCTGAATTTTCTGACCATACGCTTCGTGCACGTTATAATCTACCAGCGAAAGCGCGCTTTATCCTGTCGGTTGGTGGTGTAGAACGTCGTAAAAATACTCTTTTGTTATTAAAAGCTTTTGAGGTTCTGCATAAGAATTATCCAGATGTACATCTTGTTATAGCTGGAGGTGCATCCCTGCTGGATCACTCGGAATATCGTCGGTTATGCGAAGCGCAGATTCAAAGCAGTAATCTGGCTAAAGCCGTAACTATAACAGGTACAGTTGCGGATGATGATATGCCTGCATTCTACCGTCAGGCTTCCGTGCTTGCGTATCCATCACAAACAGAAGGTTTTGGCTTATGTCCATTAGAGGCATTGGCTTGTGGAACCCCAGTGGTCGTGCCGGATATAGCTCCGTTTACAGAGCATTTCCGCTCCAATGAGGTGTTCTGGTGCCAGCCGGAATCTTCGGAAACCCTTGTTTATGCGTTGCGTGAGGCCCTGATTGCCGGTTGTTTAGAGCATTTTCGGGTTAGTGGCCCCGCAACGGCTTGCCGTTTCGATTGGCACCGCGTTGCCAGTCGTCACCTCCATGCTTACCAGCGCCTGGCATCATTGCCACATGCTGCTGGTGCACCTGATTCAGGAGTTTTGCAGCAATGCCTGAAATGACATTTCGCGTGCGTTGGCCGGATGGAAAAGAGAGTGACTGTTACTCTCCATCTCTGGTTATACGGGAGCACTTTACACCAGGTCAGACTTATTCAGTCAGTGATTTCCTTCAAAAATCTGCGGTTGCACTAACAGAAGCCAGTGAACGTGTTCGTGCACAATATGGCTTTCCATGCAGTCGTGCTCTGGGGCAGTTGCAGGCCATTCGGCAGACTGGTGCTCAGTTTCATGCTTTTTCTGGCGCGAAAGTAAGTATTCTGTCCTTTAAATTTTGAGACGAAAAGAACAACCATGTCACAAAACGAAAAAAACATCCCTGTTGTAATCGTGGGAGGGGGGCAGGCTGGCTTATCCATGAGCTGGTATCTTTGCCGTGAGCAGGTGGAACATATTGTTTTTGAGGCAAAAACAGCCTGTCATTCATGGGAAGATGAAAGGTGGGATAATTTTTGTCTGGTAACACCCAACTGGCAATGCAAACTGCCAGGCCATCCTTACAAAGGGAATGATCCGAACGGCTTTATGGTGAAGCAGGAAATTATCGATTACGTGCAGGAATTTGTTACCTCATTTAATCCGCCTTTGCACGAAAATACGGTGGTTACCTCAATTACCCGCCATGAAGATGGTGGTTACCGCGTGGTAGCTAACGGAGTATTTTGGCACGCAAAACATGTAGTTATTGCATCTGGTGCATATCAAGATGCAGTAATCCCCGGTTATGCCAGTGCAATTGATCCCTCCATTTTCCAGATCCATTCACAGGATTACCGCAATGCCTCACAGTTACCTCAAGGTGCGGTGCTGGTTGTGGGGAGCGGGCAATCTGGTGCGCAGATTGTGGAAGATATATTCCTTGAAAAGCGCAAAGTTCACCTTTGCGTTGGATCAGCACCTCGTGTCTCACGCTTTTATCGTGGGCGCGATGTGGTGGACTGGCTTGCAGATATGAATTTTTATGATCTGACCGTGGACAAACATCCATTACGGGATGGTGCGCGTGATAAGACTAACCATTACGTTACAGGTCGTAACGGCGGTCATGACCTCGACCTGAGGTTGTTCGCAAAGGAAGGTGTTGGTCTGCATGGCACACTGGAGACAATCCGTGATGAAGTGGCGCATTTTCTGCCAGATTTGAAGGAAAACCTTGATGATGCAGATAAAACCAATGCAGACATCAAAAAATCTATTGATGCCTACATTACACGCGAAGGCATTACAGCTCCAACTGAAATGCCGTATGTTCCTATATGGGAACCAAACGGGAACAATACTCCGCTGGATCTAAAAGCTGCTGGAATCACGTCAATTATCTGGTGTATCGGTTTTCGTCCCGATTACCGGTGGATTGATGTGCCGGTTTTTAACGGAGCCAATAAGCCTGTCTGGCATCGGGGAGTAACAGATGCTCCGGGCTTCTACTTCCTGGGCTTGCCATGGTTGCATACATGGGGATCAGGACGGTTTTCTGGTGTGTCCCGTGATGCCGCATGGCTGACCAGCCAGATCACTGGCAGAAATATTCCTGTAGCCTGAGCGGAGAAAGACCGGTGCTTCCATGGACAACTTACGAGGATATGTACAATGCAGCTCGACTCCAGCCGGAGCAATTCTGGCTGGACGCAGCGCAACGCATAACATGGAAACGCGCACCAGAAATTGCGAGCAGAAAGCGGGAAGATGGTTGGTATGACTGGTTTTCCGGTGCGACGCTTAATACCTGTTACAATGCCGTGGACCGACATGTTGAAAACGGACGTGGTGAGCAGCCAGCTCTCATCTGGCATTCCTCTGCCGCTAACGCATGTCAGATTGTTACTTACCGGGAATTGCAGGGCAGGGTGGCCGGATTTGCCGGAGGTTTGCAATCGCTAGGAGTGGAAAAAGGAGATCGTGTTCTAATTGCCATGCCGACCATGGTGGAAACGGTTATTGCCATGTTGGCCTGTGCACGGATCGGGGCAATACATGTGGTCGTTTTTGCTGGCTACGCTGGACCTGAACTTGCGCATAGAATTGATGATGTCACACCTAAGGTTATCATATTCGCAAGTTATTATTTTCAGAATCTAACGCAGATTTCCTCATTGCCTGTTTTAAATGCTGCATTGGCGCAAGCGGCACATAAACCTGATGCTTGTATCATTGTACATCGTTGCAAAGACTCTACACCATTTTCCTCTTCCATGACCTACGATTTTCACATGCTGGAGCAATCTTCTCCAGCCGCGCCACTTGTGCTCCGTGCGGAAGATCCTCTTTATATTTTGCATACATCGGGAACGACTGGTAACCCCAAAGGGGTTGTGCGCGATAATGGTGGCCATGCTGTAGCAATGGCTTTGTCCATGGAATTAATTTACGGCTGCCAACCGGGCGATATTTTTTTTACAACGTCCGATTTAGGCTGGGTTGTCGGGCATTCCTATGGCGTTTACGCCCCTCTGATCAGCGGTTGCACAAGTATCCTTATTGAAGGCGGCGCATCCCCTTCAACCATTCACGGATTGTGCGATAAGCACAAGGTGCAATGCCTTTTTACAACGCCCACTCAGTTACGACTCATACGGCAGGAAAGTCGCAACCTGTCACACTTACACTTGGCTTCCCCGGCTAAAGTTTTTGTTGCTGGAGAATATGCAGAACCGACCTTACTGGATTGGGCGCGGTCCTATTTTCAGCGACCTGTGGTAAATCATTGGTGGCAGACGGAAACGGGGTGGAGCATTACTGCTCATTTTTTTGGGTTACCTGAAGCCGAACCAGCTGCCCTGATGAATGACATAGGACGCCCAGCACCGGGATTTGATATGTTTATTGTTCCATCCATACCCGGGGAAGAATGCGGCGAGATTCGGCTATCATTACCGTTACCGCCGGGATGCCTGGCTGGTGTGTGGAAGAATGAAACCAGTCACATCCCAAGGTCTTATCTTGATGTGAGAGGTCAACACTATCGGACGTTTGATGAAGGCATGATTGATCAAACGTATGCTTTGCATATGTTAGGTCGCTCCGATGATGTTATTAAAGTTTCCGGGCGACGGATTTCTGCTGTGCAGATTGAAAAAATTATTGCTGCACACCCGACTGTGGCTGTCTGTGCAGTAATTTCAGTACCAGATGCTTTAAGAGGGCATCGGCCTGTTGCATATGTGGTTCCTGTAAATAATGTAGAAAATACCCCCTCTTCTCAGGAGATTATTGCTCAAGTTAGCCACGATCTAGGTAAATGGACTGGATTAAGAGAGGTTCAATTTGTAAATTATTTACCAATGACAGTGTCTGGAAAAATAAAACGGCGAGATTTGTCCATCTGTTAATTTATGGAGGTTAGATGAATATAATTGAATATATCAGGAATATTAGAATAGAAACAGTGAGATCCCAAATAATTATTTTACGGATATTTCAAACTTTCAGGATCTCTTTTTGTTATTGATTATCTCTTGTAAGTTTTTTCTATGGCTTTTCCTAAGAGATTAATACCAAGGTCTATTTCCTCCTCACTGACTGTAAGAGGGGGAGCAATGCGGAAAACTCCCCCCATTCCGGGGAGTTGTACTACATTCATGCTTAAACCAAGGTTCATGCACTCACGTGTTATGGCCTCTCCCCGATCATTATCTGCGTCTTTTGAGGCACGATCCTTAACAATTTCTATACCGAGCAGCAGACCACGCCCACGGATGTCTCCAATACATTCGTAACGTTGTTGTAAAGATTGAAGTCCAGCCTCCAGGCGTTCCCCCATAATCCGAGCACGCTCAACAAGTCTGTCTCGTTTGACAATTTCAAGAACTTTAAGCCCAACAGCAGCAGGAAGTGGATCTGATACATGCGTGGTATAAAATAAATACCCGCGTTCATGCGCTTTTTCTTCAATTTCTGCACTGGTGATTGTTGCCGCTAATGGCAGTCCAGCGCCCAGTGTTTTGGATAGTGTAAGAATATCCGGAACTACATCATCCCGCTCAAACGCGTACATTAAGCCGGTTCGACCTACGCCAGTCTGAGCTTCATCAAGGATCAGAAGCATTTCTCGCTCATGGCACTTCTGCTTGAGTGCTGCCAAATACCCCATAGGGAGGTCAATAATACCACCTGAACTTAGGATGGGTTCGGCAATAAAGGCGGCCAGATTGCCTGTTGATTGCCGGTCTACCAAATCAAAAGCATAATCTAGTTCTGCGGCCCAATCATAAACGCCATTTTTTTCAAAACGAGGGCGATAGGGGAAGGGGGTCGGTATGGCGAAGGACCCAACTGCGGAAGGACCCACGCCTTTGCGACCGGCACTGTAAGTGGCAGAAGCGGCAGCCCCTGTCATGCCATGCCAGGATTGAGCAAAACTTACGACTTCATATTTGCCCGTGACCAATTTGGCCATGCGGATCGCGGCTTCGTTCGATTCAGCTCCAGTACTTAAAAATATAGCTTTATCAAGTCCTTTAGGTAGTGTTGCAGTCAAGGCTGTCGCCAGATCGACCACTGGACGAGACAACATGCCACTGAAAAGATGGTCAAGATTACGGCTATATTCTGCAATAACGTGAGAAATGTCGGGGTGGCAATGCCCTAGAACAGCACTCATTTGTCCCGACGTAAAGTCGAGTATGGGGCGTCCATCGGCATCATAAATAAAACTTCCTTTTGCACGTTCGATAATAAGATTTTCAAATTTTCCACCATAGCGAATAAGATGCTGGCGTGCATTGTTCCAGAAATGTGGTTCATGATTTTTGGTCATACGATTGCAACCCCGTACTGCGCATTGTCAAACAATCAGAACGGTATCGCATTGATCATATTCAGTGTAGCGAATATATTTAATTAGAGATATCAATGGAGATGATACCTTGGTCGGCACCCTAGACATTGATATTTTAAGGTCTTTTACTGTTATTGCTGATATAGGCTCATTCAGTCGGGCAGCTAGCAGACTTGCCAAAACGCAGTCTGCTCTCAGTATGCAGATAAAGCGGCTTGAAGAGTTAACCGGTCACACTCTACTGCATCGTGGAGGTCGAGGTGTCACTTTGACTTCTCAAGGCGAAAAGCTGATTGGTTATGCGCGTGATATTTTGAGAATTCATGATCAAGCTTTCATGGATCTTTCCGGGCGAGGGTTGAGTGGCAGTTTAAAATTTGGTTGTCCGGATGATTATGCAGTCTGTTTTTTACCTCAATTAGTGGGGGAGTTTACGCAACTGCATCCTTCGGTATTTATAGAAATTTTTTGTGGGACTACACAGCAACTTCATCAGAAATTACGACGAAACGAAATTGATCTTGCTTTGGTTTCTGTGGAAGACGAGGCCCGGCAGGATGTGCTGAGAACAGAACACTTGGTGTGGGTCGGCCAGCCACGCTCTCCCATATGGGATAATTCCCCTCTTCCTTTGGCGTTGAGTGAAAAAGATACATTTGACCATAAAGCCGCTATTAAAAGCCTGGAGTGTCTGAAGCGTCCTTATCGTCTTGTTTACGCGAGTGGATCACTCGCTGGTTTGATTGCTGTCGTCCGATCTGGCCATGCTATTGCTGTTCTTACGAAATGTGCAGTTCCGGAAGATATTCAGGAATTACCAAAAGAGGCGGGGTTGCCAGATCTCCCCACGTTAGGAATAACTTTAGCCTTCTCTGAAGGGAATAAAGATCCGCTTGTTGAAAAATTTGCATCTCATATAGAGAAAACACTCCCTAATATTATATAAAAATCAGGCATGGTGTTATAATAATACCATGCCTGACTCATATAGTATATGATAGATAGAAATTAAGAACGTTTAGCTAAAACATTCTCCCGAACACGTTGACCTATGGTCTCATCAATGTTTGTCCAATATTCAAATACTCGAGAAAGAACTGGTTCTTCAACGCCCTGCAGAATATGACCGACTATATTGCTAACTAATCGGTCGCGTGCTGTATCATCCATAACACGATTGATTAACGTGTTTGCCTGACTAAAATCGTCGTCATCAGAACGGAGTGTATAAGCTGCACGCACAAACTCTCCATCCGCTTCCCATACAGCATTTTCTGGGAAATGTTTGAAATCAGCTACAGGGCCTCCCTTGGAGTTTGGTACGTAAACTGGGTCATGTGCATCCTGAATGCGCATTGTACCGCCTTTAATATAACCATGGACAGGACAGCGAGGTGCATTAACCGGAATTTGTTTATAATTGACGCCAAGACGAGCCCGATGGGCATCCGCGTAAGCAAATGACCGCCCTAAAAGCATCTTATCGGGCGACAGTCCAGTTCCGGGAACAAAGTTATTCGGTTCGAATGCAAGTTGCTCGATTTGGGAATGAAAGTCTGTTGGATTGCGATTAAGGGTAAGTTTGCCCACGTCGATGAGTGGGTATTCTTTATGAGGCCATACCTTAGTGAGGTCGAACGGATTGATGCGATATGTCTTGGCATCCTCATAAGGCATGATCTGCATTTTGAGTGTCCAACTGGGGTAATCACCTCGCTTGATCGCCAGATATAAATCACGCCGATGGTAGTCGGCATCAGCGCCAGCAATTTGCCCCGCTTGCTCCTGAGTTAAGCATTGAATGCCTTGATCGGTTTTAAAATGATATTTAACCCAGAATTTTTCCCCTTTGGTATTAACCCACATGTAAGTATGGCTGGAAAAACCATCCATATGGCGCCAACTTGCTGGAATACCGCGATCCCCCATTAACCAGGTGACCTGATGTGCTGTTTCAGGGCTAAGAGTCCAGAAATCCCATTGCATATCGTTGTCGCGCAACCCGTTATCGACACGACGTTTCTGAGAATGGATGAAATGCTGAAATTTTAATGGATCACGCACAAAGAAGATCGGTGTATTATTACCGACCATATCAAAATTACCTTGATCTGTATAAAATTTTAATGCAAATCCACGCGGGTCTCGCCATGTATCCGGGCTTCCAGCTTCACCAGCCACGGTCGAGAACCGAGCAATAACGTCAGTTTTTGTGCCAGGTTGAAGAAAATTGGCGCACGTATAACGGCTAACGTCGTGAGTTACCTCAAACACGCCAAAAGCACCGCTGCCCTTTGCATGGGGTTGACGATCTGGAATCATTTCACGGTTAAATGCGGCCATTTGTTCAATAAGATAATGGTCCTGTAGCAAAATTGGTCCATTAGCACCGACTGTAAGTGAATGTTCGTCGTTAGAAACAGGAATACCAGATTCGGTGGTGTGTATCTTAGTTTTTGAATCATCAACAATCATAATAAGTTCCTCCACATAATGTTTTTGTTGCTGACGATTTAAACGCATTAGATACATAGAGTGTTCATCTGAGTTTCATCACTTTTTCGAATCACATATTTTTTACATTTATTGAGTATTTATTATGCAGAACAAAGAAGGAATATCTTTTATAAATTTTTATTGTCTATTATATCATAATAATTCGATGATTTTACAAAGGAGAAGGCTATGAAAAAGAAAATATTTTCCAAAATATGTATATTTATAATACTTTTAAATGTCTTGTTTATCTATATTGGGAAAAATGTTTTCGCTCGAGAAAGTTCATCTCAACTATCGTCATCCACTATTCAGGAAACTATTAATCAGGCGTATGAAAAATTTAAACCCGTTATGGATGGAGAAAATGCAAGTTACATACCATATCTAAAAAAAGCAGATGGAAAGCTTTATGGAATTGCTATTGTTACTGTAGATGGTCGAGTATTTAAGGCTGGAGATGCAGAATATAAATTTCCTATAGAATCTATTTCCAAAGTTTTTACCTTGTCTCAAGTGTTATATAAGAGTGGAGCAGAGTCTGTTCTGCATAAAATTGGTGTTAACGCAACAGGCTTGCCTTTTAATTCTGTTTTGGCAATCGAGCTTAATCAAGACAAAATAAGCGGTAGCCTACCTCCCGGCAATCCGTTGGTAAACGCAGGAGCAATTGCAACAGCTAGTTTGGTTGCTGGTCAAACATTAGATGCCAAATGGCAGAGCATAATTGATACAGCATCTTCTTTTGCAGGCCACACTTTACACATCAATAATGATGTTTATCGATCAGAAATGGACAGTAATCAACACAATCAGGCAATAGCAATACTATTGCAAAGTTATGGACACCTTTACGCAAATCCAACGGAAACAGTCGATCTTTACACACGCGAATGTTCTTATGATGTTGATGCTGTTGACCTTGCCACCATGGGTGGAACATTGGCAAATGGAGGCACAAACCCGCGCACACACACAGTTGTGGTCGACCCGGCAACAAGCGCACGTGTGCTAGCTGTTATGGCGACGGCGGGATTATATAACACATCTGGAGAATGGCTTTTTAAAGTTGGATTGCCCGGAAAAAGTGGGGTAGGTGGGGGAATACTTGCCGTTGTTCCTGGGAAATTTTCTATAGGAGTTTATTCTTCTCGGCTTGATAATGCTGGTAATAGTGTGAGAGGTCAGCAAGCTGTGCAGTTTATATCTGAAGCGCTAAAGGTAAATATTTTTTCTTCAGAAGCAAGGTAATATAATCTATTTTTTACAAATTAAATCTTACTGCATTATTTAATGAGTTTACAATTGAGTGATGTGGTAAAAATAAAATATTTTAGAATTCTGAAACGCTAGCCAACTACATGCTGGTATGTAGTTGGCTAGAATAAACAGAATAGTATCATAAACATCTCGTTGTATTTGTGGAGAATCTCTAGATCATAGTTGTAAAATTTATAGGCGAGTTTTTAAAAATACAGCCACTGATCAGCAATCCGTGGCTGTGCATTATGCTTTCTATTTGATTGAGGAAGAAGACGTATTTATTCGTGCAACCCTGGCGCTTCTCGTCCGGTCCGAGCGACATACTCAGTATAACCACCATCATAACGATGCAGACCTTGTGGTGTGAGTTCCAGAACACGGTTGGATAATGCAGCCAGAAAGTGTCGATCGTGAGAAACAAACAGCATTGTACCATCGTAGTCTGCTAATGCGGAGATCAGCATTTCCTTAGTGGCAATATCCAAATGGTTGGTTGGTTCGTCCAACACCAAAAAATTAGGGGGATCAAACAACATTAATGCCATAACAAGACGTGCTTTTTCTCCTCCGGATAAAACCCGGCAGTTTTTATCAACATCATCTCCAGAAAAGCCAAATCCGCCAGCAAGTGAGCGCAAAGCTCCTTGACCCGCAAGTGGGAAAGCATCGGTCAATGTTTCAAATACAGTGCGATCACCATCCAACAAATCCATGGCATGCTGGGCAAAGTAACCCATTTTAACACTGCCTCCCAAGGTTACGGTTCCTGCATCCGGTTGGATGGAGCCTGTAACCAACTTGAGGAGTGTTGATTTGCCTGCGCCATTAACACCAAGAACACAGCATCGTTCCTGGCGCCTGATCAGAAGATCGAGCCCTTGATAAATGATTCGGTTCCCGTAATTTTTATCTACGCCTCGCAGATTAACCACAGCATCTCCCGATCGGGGAGCCTGCGGGAATGTGAAAGAAAGAGCCTGTCGGCGTTTTGGAGGTTCAACCCGATCTATCTTATCCAGTTTTTTAACGCGACTTTGCACCTGCGCAGCATGGGAAGCACGCGCTTTAAATCGCTCAATAAATGCGACCTCCTTGGCCAGCATAGCTTGTTGTCGGTCAAATTGAGCCTGCTGATGTTTTTCATTCAGCGCACGTTGCTGTTCATAGAATTCATAATCACCTGTAAAACTGGTCAGACTGCCGCCGTCAATTTCAATAACTTTATTAATAATCCGGTTCATAAAAGCGCGGTCATGGGAGGTCATGAGCAATGCGCCATCATAACCTGCCAGGAACTGTTCAAGCCAGATCAGACTTTCCAGATCCAGGTGGTTGCTTGGTTCATCAAGCAACATCACATCGGGTTTCATCAACAGAATACGGGCTAGCGCAACACGCATTTTCCAGCCACCGGACAGCCTCCCTACATCGCCGTCCATCATTTCCTGACTGAATCCCAAACCGTGCAGTACCTCACGTGCGCGTCCATCCAGTGCATATCCGCCCAACTCTTCAAAACGGGCCTGCACTTCGCCAAACTGCTCTAGTATGGCATCCAGTTCATTCAATCGCTCTGGATCAGCCATTGCGGATTCAAGCTTGGCTAGTTCTGCGCCAACTTCAGCCACTGGACCTGCGCCGTCCATGACCTCCGCGACAGCGCTGCGACCTGCCATTTCCCCGACATCCTGATTAAAAAAGCCGATCGTTATCCCTCGGTCAGTTAAAACAAGACCTTCATCTGGTTCTTCCTGCCCAGTGATCAAACGGAACAACGTGGTTTTACCTGCACCATTCGGTCCGACTAAGCCAATTTTTTCACCCTTTTGTAAGGCCGCAGATGCCTCGATAAAGATCACACGGTGACCATTATATTTGCTGATATTGTCGAGACGGATCATGGAACCTCGGGAAAACATATCGGAGAAAAGACGAACAGCCTTATTGCGCACCATCAGTCGTTCGTAAACTACTGCAGACGGTACACAATAAAGCTGCGGGAGATTGGAAGCTGTTGAAGAGGATCAAAATTCTGCCCCCAAGAGGCAGAGCCGTTTTTGGGGGAGCTGGCAGAGCTATATGCCTCTTCAAAAATAAATCAGATTAAACTACCAGATACTTACGATTTATTGGCAATATTCTCAAGAGTTACCGTGGCTTCGCTCGTTAGAACCCGGAACACAAAGCTTTCCTGTAGATAAAGTTCAACCGTTTCTGCTGTGTGATTTAGATAGCCAATGGATATATCCTGACCGATATCGAGAACAAAATCTCCACCGCGCATAGAAACAACAAAAACACCTTCGAGTGCTGGAGCCCAGATGATCTTACCGTCAATCATACTTTCAATATGCTTGCACACAGGGTATCCATCATCGTCTCCGCTGCTTACAGCCAGATGGGCCTGCGCACCCAGCACTACGGAGTAAGGACCGTTAACACCTGCCAGACGCAATGCGTTAAGAGCTTCAGCAATGGCGTGTGGGTAGTCTTTAGCTTGTGCTGGCAATTTAAGATGCGGGTTGGATGTGCCTTTGCGCATACCGCAAATACCCGCAGCTTCAAAACCATCGAATATGGCGTGATCTTCGGCAAACGCAATTTTCTTTGCCGCATCCTTGACTGTCTGCCAGTCAGAATCCAGAGCGCCACGCTCTACTGCATCAATCTCGTCGCGTGATAACGTAAAGGGAACCCGCAATTCTACCAATGGCAGGACTTCACGCTGCACAGCCAGCACGCCGTTATCTGATGCAGCAATTTTTTTACCACGTCCTGTGCCAACGCCTGCAAAGCTGGTACCTTTGGGTTCTGGTGTATCAACCACGCGACGACCAGCAAGATGACGGCGAATGGTGCGGGAAGCTTCTTCCTCAATTTGAACCCATGCTTCAGCAGAAATAGGGGCGAGGTGTTTATGCAGATTGTTCATATCAAACGTCCTTATATTTGAGTGATCCAATGCCGAGAGAACCATCTTCTGGTTCGTTTGATTGCAAAGGGGAAGATGGGGGAGAGTCGTTTAATGTGGCCATATCTGGCGCACCATCAAGGAATTCAGCCGTTGGGATAAAATAGAGCGAGCCAGTTACAGCAGTACTTACGTCCAGGATCCTATCGTAATTACCCGGCGGCTTACCTATAAACATGTTCTGAAGCATTTGCTCTATACGAGACGGAGAGCGGGCATAACCAATAAAGTAAGTGCCAAACTCTCCCTTACCTATAGTGCCAAAAGGCATGTTTTCACGCACAATCTGAAGCTGTTCACCGTTTTCTTCAATATTGGTGAGTACATTATGTGCGTAGCTCGGTTTTACCGCTTCAGGTAATTCTATATCCGAGACCTTTTTGCGACCAATAATATGTTCCTGCACTTCGGTCGGAATGGCATCCCATTTTTTTAAGTCATGTAAATATTTTTGAACAATCACATAACTCCCGCCTGCAAAGGAAGGATCTTCGTCGCCGATCACGGTCGCATTCATGGCTACCTGACCAGATGGGTTTTCGGTGCCATCTACAAAGCCAAGCAGGTCGCGGGCATCGAAATATTTAAATCCATGTACTTCGTCCACAACATGCGCAACTCCTTCAAGCCGCCCCACAAGCGCTGTTGCGAGTTCAAAGCAAAGGTCCATTTGCGTTGCCCGGATATGGAATAGCAAATCACCCGCAGTAGATGGAGCGTGGTGAACACCATTAATCTCAGGGAATGGATGAAGATCTTTGGGCCGAGGCATACCAAAAATCTGGTCCCATGCCTTGGAGCCAATACCCGTTATGCAACTAAGCTGACCATCTGATACCCGAAAACCAACACCTCGAACAAGGGAAGATATATCGCCAAACAGGTCCAGAACTTGCGGAGTAAAAGAGGGGTCATCACTCAGACTCAACACAAGGAATACAGCGGCCTGTGTCAGTTTTGGATCAACAAGTTGCGGTGTAGACAACGGACTTAAGCTCCCGGCAATGACGCACTGGACAATAATGCTCCTACCATAAGCCCATGTTCGGTCATGACAAGGTGTGATGTTGGAGAGGCCTCATGCCAGCATAATGAGTAAGGTCGTTATAACTCCTCCTCTTTCTCTGGCGCTTTTCAGGAACACATTAATCAGCGTACATAGATGCGAATCGCTCTCAAAAAAATATTTGAAGGAGCATAGGCAGGAAAGTCCTGCCTTAAGTATTGCACATAAAATGCGCATACCATTTTTTGCGTGCAAAACACTATATGTGGTGCAATTGTTTTAATTGACACACAATATGACCGATATTCCTTCTATCTACTGATGGGGTAACAATATGATGGAGCCAGAGCATGGGTAGGCAATTTCCACCAGTTAGCATACTGGCTAAGCGCCAGACTGTTGCCCGGTACCCGCTTGAAGGAGCCTTTGGCACACAGCCACTTAAGGCGCGTTCGCTTGACCGTGGCATGGGGGAGGCTGTTGGACGGCGAACAGTTTTTCGTCCTTCAGATCATGAAGATTTTGGGAAAGTTGCGAACCGTGTTGCCGCAGGAAACACGGCATTGCTCCCCAATGTAGATGACCGGGAAACGATACAGCTGCGCAATGCTATTGCAACCGGTGCTTTGTTAACATCTGGGCGTCACCTGCAGCATGGAGATCCATCGCAGCCTGAGCGAAACATGGAAGTGTTTACCAACTGTGCGACGGCTATCTGCTCCTTTGCCAAATTTTACCTTCTTCTTAATGGATCTGGCGTAGGACGAGCTTATGATGATGAATTGTGCATTGTAGACTGGGCACAAGCACCCAATTTGCATTTTGTTCTGGATAATACACATCCCGATTACCCGCATGATCGGTCCAGTCTGCTGCGCTTTGGATTGGAAATGCAGATTGTGCCCTGGAATACAACGCTGGCCACGTTTGATGTGACAATGGCTACGCAGGTCGAGCAGTTTTTAAACAATGTTGTCTTACCTGAAAGACCAAACCGGCCGGACATTATTGTTCACGAGATTGAAGATAGTAGGGAAGGGTGGGCCAAGGCGGTTGAAACAATAGAATCCATGGCTTTTGAAGGAAGTTCTGAGCGCACTCTTGTTTTGGACTTTAGCCGCATACGTTGCGCAGGTAGCCCTATTGCTGGAATGCAGGGACGCCCGGCTTCGGGACCTATTTCTCTTTTGCGGGGGTTATTGAATATCCGCACACATGTGATTGAACCAGCAAAGCGTAAGCAGATGCCCCGTTGGGAGCAGGCTTTACGGGTTGACCACTATCTGTCTGTAGAAGTGCAGGTAGGGGGCGCAAGGCGTGCAGCACGTATGGCTACTAAATCCTGGCAGGATGTAGACGTTTTGTTGTTTATTCGGAGCAAGGAAGAAGGGGGACTGTGGACCGCCAACCATTCTGTCATGGTTGATCAGCAGTTCTGGCAGTTTGTTAACAATCCAAGCATAGAAGCACCTTTGGCAGACCATGCAAGAACAGTTTTTGCAGAAGCAACACGCTGCGCATGGATTAATGGCGAGCCCGGCTTTATTAATGGTGACAAGTTGGAGGATAGCCGCATAGGCAGTGCGCGGCGCAAACCAGTGTATCAGGATGGACGGGATTTTCGCTCCAAGCGTTATCAGGCAAGTCTGGCATCAAAATTACTGGCGGAACTGGCTGCTTGCGCTGCCAAGGCGCGTTTTCCGGTTACAACCAATCCTTGTGGAGAAATTACGCTCCATGTTACGGGAGGATACTGCGTTATTGGAGATTTTGCGCCGTTATTGGCATGCCCTCTCCCATTAAATGAGGTTATTCCCGGTCAGTTAACGCATGATCATGCCGCGGTGTGGGACGCACGTATCCGGGATTCCGTAAGGCTTGGTGTGCGCTTTTTGTTGCGTGCCAATGGGATGGATGCTTTGTACGCGCAGGAAGTTGCGCGGACTAATCGTATTGGTATTGGCCCCACGGGCCTGCATGAATGGGCTTGGCTACGTTTTGGGTTAACTTTTACGGACTTGCTAGACGAACAACGCTCTGTTCATTTTTGGCAAGCTGTCAGCGAGTTATCTCGTATTGCTAAGACCGAAGCGAATGCCTACGCACAAGAAATAGGGGCGACACAACCAGTTACAGTCACCACAATAAAACCTGCGGGTACCACATCCAAACTGTTCGGATTGACCGAAGGAGCACATTTGCCTGCCAGACGCCAATATCTACGTTGGGTTCAGTTTAAAGGCGCAAGGTCCGAAAGTGGTGGGTGGGAAGTTGGCACAGACCCTTTGCTACCCAGTTATGAACGTAAGGGATATCCTATAAAATCCTTACGGAGTTTTCCTGGAATGAGCATTGTTGGTTTTCCAACGGTGCCACTTATTCAACGTCTTGGTATGGGAGACCGTATTGTAACCGCGCCTGAAGCAACGCCAGAAGAGCAGTATTGCTGGCTTGGTTTGCTGGAAAAATACTGGATTGGAACCGAGCAGGGGAACCAGGTTTCTTACACCCTTAAGATATACACTGATCGTTATGAATTAGAAAATTTTCGGGCTATTGTAGCCTGCCACCAACCCAATGTACGGTGTTGTGCTGTTTTACCCAGTCGCTCAGATGCTGAGCTTGGATATGAATATCTACCAGAAGAGGAAATCTCTGCTGGTAGATTTGCCGCCATTACAGCCAATATTAAAGACGATAATGTGCCTGAGGTTGTGGACTGGGCTCACCTGCAATGCGCAAGTGGTGTCTGCCCAGTTTAAGATCTAATCTCAAGTGGGGTTAAGCGGCATTGCCTGCACGGCGGAAGCGAATAATGCTACGTGACAGGCGACCCGCTGCCCAGTTTGGCATTTTGCGCCATGGTGTTACAACATCTGCATACTGCCCGTTTACTATAACGGTTCTCCGTTGCTCCGTACCAACCCACTCTGGAGCCCATGCGGTTTGCACACTGGTAATCCACTGATCGCCTTCAACACGATAGCGCCCAATATAAGCAACAAGTGTTTTCATTAATTGGGCTCGATCTGCATCAGTGGTGGCTGCGAGACGATTACTACCTTCCAGATTAAACGCCACCCAACCATCGGGAGTAAAAACCACTCGTCCACGTGGTGCAGGTCCCATAGGATTAATAAAAGCCCCGGTTTCTTTTTCTTCCACCTTGTAGGACACAAGCTCCCATGTGCCGATAAGGCTCTGCCTTAGAGCCTCATCTCTGTGGGGGGCAGGGGCATCGTAATCATCCATAATCCGTGGGGCGACTGCTTGGACTGGCATTGTCTCATTCCGTTTCTGGTTTGTAGCATCTGCCGTATTGCCGACAGGTCCGCAAAGGAGAGTGTTGCGCTTTCATCTTGAGCTGTTAGGCGGAACATGCCGTTCATTTCACATCTTCGGTAGTGACAATTAAGGAAAAATAATATTACGCTGGACGCAAAGGTGACGCATGGAAAACCGAAGGAGAGTCATTTGTCATGCCGTATGATGAGACGGGAGATTTACGTTTTTTCATCAGTCTGGTCGATGCGGGGAGTCTTTCAGCCGGTGCACGCAGTCTGGGCACATCACCTGCCGCAGCCTCTCGGAGGTTAGCCAGGTTGGAGAGTCGGCTGGGTAGTACGCTCGTTATCCGCAATACACGGCATTTTGGATTAAGTGAGACTGGCCGACTTTATTACGAACGCGCTTTAACAATTGTTGCTGAAATAGATCAACTGGAAGAAGAAATTTCTTCAAGCACTAATGCACCAAGGGGCACTTTAAGCATTGGCGCACCAGTAGAGCTTGGCCGTAGGCAGATTGCACCTTTTATTGAAGCTTTTAGTGCCCGGCATCCTCGCTTGATGATCAATCTGGCTTTGGCACCCGAGGGTAATTATGATTTTAACGATTATCTGGATGTGGTGCTCAGACTTGGTCTGCCAGAAACGCCCGGTGCCGTTGTTACCCGACTTGCATCCACTATGCGGGTTTTGTGTGCTTCCCCAGCGTATATTGCCCGGAGATCCATGCCATTGCATCCTCGTGACATTGCAAAACATGACTGTTTGTGTTTGCGCAAAAACAAAACAATGGCACTTTTAAACAAATGGGTTATCGGGAACGAGACGGAAACTGATGTGGTAATGGTAGAACCACGCTTATCCACAACCAATGCGGAAATTATTCACGATTGGGCTTTGTCCGGCCAGGGTATTGCTTATAAACTATTATGCGATGTTTATCAGGATCTTGAAGATGGCAAGTTAGTCCGTATTCTGCCGAATTTACAGGGTGAAAAAATCGATTTGTATGCTGTTTTGCCAACACGGCAACATACCCGCGTCAGTGTTCGGGCATTTTTGAATGATCTTAGGCCTTACATCCGTACTGCAGGATTTCTATAATTTTCAAAAAATTATTGTGTAAATGGGCCTAAAACCTGACGAGAAACACGAAAAAGAGTTTCGCGTAGCCAACGATGTACCGGGTCAGTGTCCCGGCGTGGGTGCCATGCCTGAAAAGCATTGATAGAAGGCAGCGATAAGGGGAACTCAAATGCCGCCAACCCTAACGCTGCCATGGAAATATGATCGATAACAATGCTAGGCAATGGCAAAATAAGGTCGGAATCTTTCACGCTTTCTACCATGCAATGGTAATTGGGTACAACCATGGCAATCCGCCGCGTAAGCCCATACTGGTTGCGTAAAACCCAGTCTATTGGCCCGTGCGCACGGCCTCTACGAGAGACACTGATATAATCGTATTGCACCATTGTTTGGGGCGTAATAGGGGCTGCCAGAATAGGGTGATCTTTGCGCACAACGCCTTGCATCTGGTCACGGAAGAGGGTCTGACGCCTGATTTCAGGCTTCATAACATCTGTTGCACCGATATAAAGGTCAACAAGACCGTGGCGTAACGGGTCCGATGCAGGATCGTCAATTTCCGGTGCCCAGACAAGCTCGCAGCGCGGACATTCTTTTTTAAGCGCTGGCAAAAGCGGAAGAGCTAAAGAGGCTACGACCAGATCATTCGCTCGAATTGTAAAAGTCGGGGCCATATTGACCAGATTAGCAAGAGCGCGTGTTTCTATCAGGCTATCTGCGGCACGAACGAGTTCCTGTACCCGGTCCAGAATACCTGCGGCAAAAACCGAAGCACTCATACGACGACCAGATTGTACCAAAATAGGATCAGCAAATGCTACGCGCAGTTTGGCCAAATGGCGGCTCATGGCTGGTTCACTCACCTTAAGCCGCCTTGCTGCCCGCGAAACGCTCTCCTCCTCAATAAGCACCTGAAGATAGCGTAACAGATCTAGATCATAACCTTGCATGGTTGCAAAAATAGACTTTATCAAGCGCAGACACCACCATTTATCATTCCTAAAAGTGGAATCGTTGCTTACGGTGAATGAGGGTTGTCTGCTCTTCTTCGATCGTGAACATGCGGGGTATGACAAATGCAGCCTCCGCTTCTGTGCCGGGTGAACCAGTTATCCATGCTTCACCTCCGCGGCCCTCCTATATTCCCCCATTTGGTTTGCGCACTGTTGTTGGTTGCCTGGGCATGTTGCTTGCCGTGCATGTTGCTGGCTTTAACGAGCATGTGACTGAGATTGGCCTGTCGGACATTCGTGGGGCCATGCACATTGGTCATGATGAAGGGACATGGGTCATTGCGATTTATGAGGCTTTTAATATAGCTGCCATGGCTTTTACGCCATGGTTCTACATGACGTTCTCTATCTACCGTTTCTCAATTTTCATGACTGCGATGTTGGCATTATTGTCAATCCCGGCTCCCTTTATGCCCGATGTTACATCGCTTTGTATTTTAAGAGCTTTTCAAGGGTTAGCCGGAGGTTGCCTGCCGCCAGTACTCATGACGGTCATGCTCAAATACCTCCCTCCCCAAATTCGCGTATTTGGTATTGGTGGCTATGCCATGAGCGCAACTTTTGGCCCCAATCTTGGCTTGCCGCTGGAGGCATTCTGGTTCGAGCATGTAGGCTGGCATTGGTTGTACTGGGAGATCATTCCCACAGCAGCGCTCGCCATTGCCATGATGTCCTATGGTTTGCCACGCGATCCCATGTATTTTGAACGGTTTAAAAAATTCAACTGGTTTGGCATCCTGGTCGGGCTACCGGCCATCTGCTCGCTGGTTATTGTTCTCTATCAAGGGGATAGGCTGGATTGGTTCCGCTCTTCCACCATCACAAACCTGACTTTTTGGGGAGGTGCAGCCTTTATTGTTTTTGTAATCAACGAGGCTTTCCATCCCAGTCCGTATTTTAAAATTCAATACTGGACGTCACGGAATATTCAGGCAGCCCTGCTATCATTGGTCGGTATTTTGGCTATCTGTTCAATCATGAGTGAAATACCGGCAACTTATCTGGAAGTCGTGCGAGGCTATAGGCCTATCCAGACTGCACCTGTGTCACTTGTTGTTGCTTTGCCCCAGCTTATTATGCTGCCTTTGATTGCCAGCATTTGCAATAATCCTAAAGTTGACTGCCGTCTTGTATTGGCTGGTGGAATGCTATGCCTTGCCGGAGCGGCATGGTTGGGCACATGGCTTACTGTAGACTGGGTCAGAGATAATTTTTACTTAATCCAATTGCTTCAGGTTTTTGGTCAGCCCATGACCGTTATTCCCACACTTATGCTGGCCACAATGGCTATGGGCCCTGCGGATGGTCCGTTTATTTCCGGTATGGTGAATATGCTTAAAGGGCTGGCCAATGCGGTTGCTTTTGCCTTGTTCTCAGCCGTAAGCCGCCGACGGGAGCAGTATCATTCCACCATGCTACTTGATCATCACGGAACACATCAGCTTGCGTTGCAGGGGATGGGTAATCCCATTGACCAGCAACTTGCCGGTTCATCGCCCGATGCTGCGCATATGGCATGGAATGGACTTCAGGTTTTCCATACCTACCTGCATGAACAATCTCTCGTTCTTGCATTAACCGATATCTACTATGTGCTGATCTGGGTTTGCTTTGGTTATGCCGCCATGAATCTTGTTTTGCCGCATCGAGTATATCCCCCTCGCGCACCGTCCCCTAACATTCCTGCCCGCTAACCCGGAACGATAAATATGATTTACAAAAAACCATTGCTTTATGCCGGATGTGTTGCTGGCGTGCTCGTCCTGATTGCATGGGGTGGCACACGTTTGGTGAATGGAGATGGTATAAACCAATATACCAATGATGCCTATGTTACAGCAGACTTTACTACGGTAGCTCCCAAGGTTTCTGGGCGCATAGACCGCGTTATCGCACAAGATAACGAACGTGTTCATGCAGGAGAGGAACTGGCTCATATAGAAGATGATGATTACCGCGCGGCTTTGGATATTGCCAAAGGAAATGAACTTGCAGCGCAGGGAGATGTTGCAAATCTTAAAGCAGAACTGAACCGGCAAGATGCTCTGATTGCTCAGGCTCGTGCTGTTGTTCTGGCTGATCAGGCCGAACTGCTTTTTGCCCAGCAGAATACAACCCGTTATCGCAATCTTTCCTTAGGTGGGGCAGGGACGATAGAGCAAAAACAATCCTCCGAAGCACACGAAAAAGAGGCAAAAGCAGCTATTGCCCGTGACGAAGCCGGGGTCGATTCTGCCGTTCGAAAGGTTTCTGTGCTCATGGCTCAACTGGAACGCGCCAAAGGTGTGCTGCTTCATGCGCAGGGAAATGCCAGACAGGCGGAACTTAATCTGTCGTATTGCTCCATTCCTGCTCCGGTGGAGGGTATTGTGGGTGAGCGTGGTGTGCGTGTTGGTGCATATGTACATCCAGGCACAGGTATTCTGGCCGTTGTGCCAATACAGACAGCTTATGTTCTTGCCAACTTTCAGGAAACGCAACTTACCAAAGTACAATCTGGCCAGCGTGCAACAGTCTGGGTGGATACTTTTCCCGACCATCCGCTTAAAGCTCATGTAGATTCAGTTGCGCCTGCTACTGGAGTTGCTTTTGCCCCCATTCAGCCAGACAATGCCACCGGCAACTTTACCAAAGTTGTGCAACGTATTCCGGTTAAACTGACGCTTGATGCAAACCAACCTCTGGCATCCAAAGTACGCGTTGGTATGTCCGTGGAAGTCAATATTGATACGGGCTCCCAACCGGAAGGCCCGCACGCCAATGATACACGCTATATTTGGCAATAACGGCATGAAACACTCTCTCATCATCAGCTTTTCACTCCTTGCCTTAAGTGCTTGCACTGTCGGGCCGGACTTCCACCAGCCACAGGTCCAAGCGCCGGTGACATGGCGTAACACACTGCCATCGGCTCAAAGCCGCACCACCACAGCTTCAACCCATCCTGATTGGTGGACTCTGTTCAATGATCCGGTGTTGACCCGGCTGGAACAAGCCGTCGCTGCATCCAATCTCGACCTGCAAACAGCAAGTTTACGCTTGATGCAAAGCCGGGCTGAGCGCCGGATAGCCAGCGCAGCCCAACTGCCCCACGTAGAGGCCAATGCCTCTTACGCACGTGAACGCGCGAGCAGTAACGGTATTCTTGGCTTAATGGGGAGTATGGAGCAGGCAGGAGCAGGCAGCATTGCAAACGGCACACAAGGGTTTGGTCCTGCCGCCTTGCCGGGCAGTGTTGGCAATCCATCGTTTAATTTGCCGCAATATGGCATGAATGCTTCTTGGGAAGTGGATTTATGGGGACATGTACGCAGACAGGTAGAAGCAGCCACTGCAGCAGTGCAGGCGACCGAGGAATTCCGGCGCGACATTCTCGTCTCACTTATGGCCGAAACTGCCCAAACTTACATAGATTTACGCGCCATACAGGCTCAAACACGCATTCTGGAGCAGAATATCAATCTTGCCCAGAATAGCATGAACTTAACAACAATGCGGTTTGAGCAAGGAACCGCAACCCGGTTAGATGTAGCGGAAGCCACTGGCCAGTTACATTTATTTGAATCTCGGCTAGCCCCCCTACAGGCGCAGGCAACACATTTATTGAACAGTCTGAGCTTTCTGGTCGCGCGCGCACCAGGGGCGTTGGATACCGAATTGGGGCAACCACGAGATATTCCGCTTGTACCAACTATTGTACCCGTGGGACTACCTTCGGAACTTGCCCAGCGTAGGCCGGATATTCGTATGGCAGCAGATCGGCTCCATGCTGCTACAGCGAGCATTGGCGTAGCCATAGCTGACTTTTTTCCGCGTATTACACTCTCTGGTAGTTTAGATGTTCAGGCATTGCAGTTTAGTGGGCTGGGCTCATGGGCATCTCGCCAATACGGATTTGGTCCCACCGCTACATTGCCTATTTTTGAAGGGGGGCGTCTTACAGGACAATTGCACCTGCGTAAGGCGCAACAGCAAGAGGCATCCGTAGCGTTCCAGCGCACCGTGCTGAAAGCATGGCAGGAAATTGACGATGCCATGGCTGACTTTACCGCCGCCCAGAAGCGGCGTGATGCGTTGGCATTAGCCGTCCAAGCGAATGAAACTGCCTTAACAGTTGCCAAAGTGCAATATAAGCAAGGTGCCTCGGATTTTTTGAACGTTCTGACGGCACAAAATAGTTTGCTTCTGTCTCAAAGCGCCTTGGTCGAGGCGACTGCACGTGTAGCAGGGGCTGTTACCCACCTTTACCGTGCTGTTGGTGGAGGATGGGAAAAATTATACCCTGATACCCAAAACAGCAAACAGCATGTGTGAGAATATTCCATGATAATCAGACGGGCCAATAACCTCGGTAAAGCACATTCCGATACACTGACACTACGCTGCCATTTTGCGTTCGCAGACTATCAGGACCCTGAGTATGTGCATGAAGGACGGTTAAGAGCAATCAATCTGGGATCTATTCTGCCCAACAGTAGCTATCGTCTTGGTCCTGAAAAAAATCTGGATATTGTAACGTGGCTGCAAACCGGCACGTTGTGGGCTAAAGCCGATAATTTCTCTTCTAACCACCTCTATTCGGGTGGTCTTCAACTCATCAATGCTGGCACTGGTGTGTGCGATATGGAATGGCATTCGGGGGCGGATGGAGCATCATTTATACAGTTCTGGTTTATGGCAGATACTGAAGGTGGTTTACCAGAGCAGGAAATACGGGCAGCTTTTCCCAAGCCAGAAAATGGCGGTTTTCGTATTATCGCCTCTGGTTTTCCTGAGGATGATCCAGAAGAGCTTGGTATTATAGAAGACGATGCGCCTGTAAAGCTCAGTGCACGAAGTCGCCTTTTGTATGCGGATATTCCTGCCGGAGAAGGTGCGGCTTACCAAACAACGCCAGATCGTGACCTGTATATAGTGGTTGTTTCAGGAGAAATGACACTTAATGGAGAAAATCTATCATGTGGGGATGGAGTGATGCTTCCACAGACTCAAAATGTGACCATAATAGCAAATTGTGAAACTGTTATTCTTCTTTGTGATGTTTCTGTATGAACTTTACTTATCTCTGGGATTTAATATTGCTGATTTTGAGGAGTCTGATGCATGTAAAATTACCCAATATAATATAATGGATGAATAGCCTTTGAATCTTCATGACTATCCTGATGTCTTGGTAAGGCGCGAGCACTCCCAAAGAGCATTGTTTCCTCCAGATCAAAGTCATGAATTAACTGACGTTCAGCCTCGTCACTCACCATTCCTTCCAGTCTCATACGTGTCAAAGCTTTGCGCTTGGTGCGTAACAAGTGCAGGCGTAAGGCAGCTTCAAACCGTCTTTTCACCAAAGCCGTATCGCATTGTGTGGTTGTATTTGCTTGCAAATCTCCATTCTTGAGATTTTCTATTGGAGTACTTTCCAGTAATTGCAACCGAAAACGGTATTCAGCCATTATGGCGGCCGTAACCTCTGCTCGCTGTTGTGCAGTATTTTTATCAATTTGTTTGACTGCAAGAGCTGATTGTCGTTCTATTTCTGAAATTGCATCTAAAGTAAGAAGATAACGAATATCGTCAGTTTCTTTTTCTACAATGCTTGCATTTTCATGGCTTAAGTAACGACTTAAGATAGGAAGAAAAATTGTGCCAACTAAAATGGAGGCAATAATAACGCCTGCGGCAAAGGTAATTAATAAGTCACGCATAGGGAATTCTGGTATATTCCCTTCTGCCATGGGAAGGGACATAATACCTGCAAGTGTAATAGCACCGCGCACACCACCCACAGTCATGGCTGCGGTTTCTATTATTGAAACATTATGGTGCAATGTGTTGCGAATTTTCGCAATTATATTTTTCCCATACCCCAATAACAATATCCATATCATGCGCAAAGAGAGTAAAACGCATGTTAATAATATAATGGTACCAAGCAAAGACCATGTACTGTCTCCCGCAGCATTGGCAATTCTAACACCTTGCCTTGCAATATCGGGTAATTGCAGGCCCAAGAGTAAAAAGACCAGACCGTTAAACAGAAAAGTAATCATCTCCCAAACTGCACTACCACGTAAACGAGTAGCCGTTTGGGCAGAACCAAATACACGGCTTTGATTCAAGCTAAGGCCTGCACCAACAGATGCCAATATGCCAGAAACATGTAAATGTTCAGCCAGCAAATAAGCTGCAAATGGAAGCAAAGTCATGAGTGTAATTTGAGTTGTGGGCTCATTAAAACCATGCCGTGATACAATACGATTGGCAAAATTAAATAAAATAGCCAGAAGAATACCAATAAAAACTCCGCTTAATGCGACCACTACAAACCCCCAGGAAGCTTGTGTGACGGAAAATGTGCCAGTTAAAGTCGCAGCTACAGCAAATTTAAAACAAACAAGGCCAGAGGCATCATTCAGTAAAGCCTCTCCTTGCAGAATATGTAAAAAGCGTCTGGGAACATGCTCTTCATACACCATACTGGTAACGGCCACAGCATCTGTGGGGGAAAGAATGGCTGCAAGAGCAAATGCCGCGGCAAATGGTAAGGTGGGGAATAGGCAGTGAACAAAATAGCCCCCAGCCAGAGTGCTAAACACTACCAGTCCAACAGCCAAAAGCAAAATGGTCCAGCGTAATTGCCGGAAATCCCTTAACGGGATTAAATAAGCCTCTGAAAACAAAAGAGGTGGAATAAAAAGTAAAAGAAATGTCTCTGGATCAAAATCGATATTAAGACCAAGAAAGGAGGAGGCAATACCACAAGCAATTAACAGCAATGGTAAGGGAATAGATAAAATTTTAGCAATAGGGTCAGAAATGGCGGTAATAAGCAAAAGGGCAAGAACAACAATTGTAACGTGCATTACTCAACCTGTCCTTTGGCATTAATGGATAGAAAATAATACCTATAACTTTAAATCCATGCACGAGTTCCTGATTTTACTGTATTATTCAGGATAAATTTAATCATGATGATAAGAAACTCACGATATGATAAACACGTTTATCATTTTTCGTTATGGGTAAGTGCTCTCATAGAACATTACACGATGTGAAGTGCTCGTTTTATGGGTTCTGGTGCAGAATGGAGCAATGATCTAGGGTACCTTAGTGTTTAAGAATTAAGCAGCCAACTCCCTGATTCCTCGGAAAACAAAGGTTGGGATTGGTCATTATTTTCGTCTGGAATAAGGATACGCACAGTGGTTAAACGCCATCTTAAACAATTTGCACTCCTCACATTCAGCTTGGCCTTCATGCCATCTTTGGCCCATGCCGCCGATACGGCCAGTGGCAATCTAATCGGCACAGATGGTGCATCACATGGCACAATCAAGGTAACAGAGGCACCTAAAGGTGTGCTGCTACGGGTAGAAGCAAAAGGCCTAACCCCTGGGTGGCATGGCATGCACTTCCACGATAAAGGCAGTTGTGAAACTCCAAAGTTTACCAGTGCAGGTCCTCATATCCATGCGGAAACACCCGTCGTTCATGGTTTATTGAACTCAAATGCAAATGATGCAGGCGATTTGCCCAACATATTTGTTGGCGTAGACGGCACAGTGACAGTAGAGTTGTACTCACCATTGGTCAGACTTAAGGGGGGGACAGATCATCCTGCACTTTTGGATGCTGATGGTTCTGCTTTGGTTATTCACGCACATGCAGACGATTATCAAAGTCAACCAATTGGTGGAGCCGGTGATCGCGTTGCCTGCGCTGTGCTCAAACCATAATTACTTTTGATAATCTGATCATTTTTAAGCACCTGTCCTGCATGATGAAGGGCAGGTGCCTGAAGAATTTTTTTGGAGTATGTGAGACGAAACAAGGGTAGGAGAGAGATAGAAAATGCAAATATATTCGAATATTACGGCCCAGCAGGTTGTGTGATATCGGGTCGTGCGGCATGAAGAGCTACAAAACTTGAACGTTATTGGGTAGTAGGTCTTCATCCATGTCTGAACATACTCCTATTGGCCTTGGCCATGAAGTGAGAACGATAACAGCACTTACCCATTCGGGTAACTTTCATGCTGACGAAACATTGGGCTACGTCGTGCTGCATTATGCACTTGCTCCAATGGGAGATTTACGCGCCCGCATATTAGATGGTGCGTCAGATGACTGTTTAAAATTCCAGCGTTCGCGGGATCCTGCGCACATTCAGAGTGCAGACATTGCGTTCGATGTGGGCGGAATTTATGATCCGTCCAATGGGCGTTATGACCACCATATGAAGAACAAGCCTCTGCGTGAGGATGGCACTCCTTACAGTGCAGCAGGTCTTTTATGGAAAGATTATGGCAAAGCTGCCGTGCGTAACCTTGTTAGAACACAAGTTGATGATGAGACGATCAACGCAATCTGGCTAAGCATTGACAAATCTTTGATCGTCCCGATTGACATGGATGATAATGGCATTGCCAAAATGGGCAAGCTCTCCTTAGCAGACATTGTTTCCGCCTGTAGCCCCCCGTGGGATACCGCTGAATTGCATGGTCCAGAAGAAGCCAAAAGACGTGAAACTCTTGGTTTTGCCAATGCTGCAACAGCGGTAGCTTCTCATCTGGTGAATACAGTCGATCGTGTTCGTGCGAGCTTAAAAGCAACGGATCGCGTTCTGGCTGCTTATAAACAGGCAGAAGATAAACGTATCCTTCTTATGGATACAGGTATGCCAACAGAAAAAGTCATTTTTGAACATGATCTTCCTGTTGTATATGTTGTTTCGCCGACTGGCAGCGGTCAGTGGAATGTTAAAGCTGTTCCGCCCGAACGAGGGGCATTTGGCCAACGTGTGTCTCTACCTGAGGCTTGGGCAGGCTTAGATACTCAAGCACTCGCAACCGCCTCTGGTGTGCCAGACGCCGTATTTGCGCATCCAGCACGTTTTATTTGTGGTGCGGCAAGTAAGGATGGAGCATTAATGATGGCAAAACGAGCACTAGAAATTGATGCAGTTTTACAAAAATAATTAAGAAACTTGGTCTGCCTTGACGTGATTAAGTGTTGATTTTTATTATCAACAAACGACTTTAATGCAGACCAATATTTTATAAATTATTTATACCCTCATTTATTCAAAAAATTATTTTAATTTCTTGTATATTTTTCTGGTTTATTGAAACTATAAAGTGATTTATTTACATAATTTATTTTAAAAATTTATAATTTGAAGATATCACATCAAAAAAATAAAAATGTACTTTTAAGATACAAAATTAGAGTAATTTTATTTTTATATTAAGTAAGCCACCTCACTCATCCTCTAGGGAGAGTGCAGTCATTTTGCTCACCTCGCATTAATAACATTAAAAATAGTGATATAAAAAACGAAGAATGCTCCAATTATATGATTGACGGTCGTGAAAATATGGGTGATACAAAATCAGACGTTAAACACGTTGCACACAAGGAGCAGACTTAATGCAAACCCTATTGGACCGAATGTGTCGGTTTGTTCGATGTTGTAAAGAAAATAAAGCCTAGTATCTGGCCAGTGGGTTGTATTGACCTTCTGGGCAGTTAATCCCAGAAGGATAGAGTCATGTTTGAATCGCGCATTATTGAAATCAATGGTACTTTTGTTGGTACTATTATTCTTGAAGAAGACCGTCAGACCCGCCGTTTTTATGCGACTCATGAAAGTGTACAGAGCTTGCATAACAAACGCTATCCAAGCGGGCAGGACTTGCGGACCTCAGTAATCCGTAAGTTCAAAACAACCTCTGCGCAGTATAATATTGGTGTTTCTTAACACACAATTACAGCACAAAAATTCTCTAAATATTATTTGTTGTGCATTACGTTATTTATACGGAATGATTATCCTCTGTAATAAGGTTGAGTGATGATGTGTTTATCTGATCTGCAGTAATTTATGCCCGAAACAAGAAAAATCTGTTTTGTGGAATGAAAACATATCAAATTAAAAGCTTATTTTGGGGGGATCTTATGGCGGTATCTGTTCGGGCGAGCGTTTTGTTAACAACAACGGTTTCTAGCCTTTTATTTCCATATGTGGCAAATGCCGCCTCTTCTGATGCCGAAAATGCAGCATTGCGTCGTGAAATAGCTGCAATGCACAGAGAAATGATGGGAGAGATTCATCGCCTCCAGGCTCGAGTAGATAAATACGAACATGCGACTGCATTGCAGGGCCATAAAATCGTCCATTCACACCGGACTCTGACAACTGCTGGCGCGGATGAACCACAGCCAATTTTTGGCGAGCAAAATATTGCTCCAATTAACCATGGTCCTCGTAGTATCAATGATAGTCGCATTGCATTGCCTGAAGGACCAGCTCAATCATGGAGTTCGTTCAAAGCAGCTAGCGCAAAAGATGAAAATGTTGACATCGGTGGTATTAAAATCGGTTTTCCAAAAGGTCGGCCGACCATATCATCCGACGATAAAGCTTATGCTTTTTCCATTGGACTCTTGGCCCAAGAAGACTTTGGCGGCTTTATGGGAGTAGGGCAGCGCGGCAGCGAAAGCGCCGGAAATTTTAATAAATTCACGCAAAATGCACGTCGTTTACGTCTTTATCTTTCATGGCGTTATAAAGACTGGGTTGTTAATGTAACACCAGATTTTGGTAGCAGCAGTGTTGATGGAACCGTTGGTTTGTTCGAAGCAAACCTGAACTACACTGGCCTGCATAACACCACATTAACAGTGGGCTATTTTCAACCTCGCATGGAAGAAGATAGCGCTGAGCGTTCTGGTGCATTTGAGTTTTTGGAACGTCCAACTATTGTTGATCTTGTGCGCAATATCGCTGGTGGTGTTGCACGCTTTAGTATTGGTGGTGAGCATTACGAAAAAAGATGGCTTGTTGCCGGGTATTTTACCGGGCAAAAATTTGGTGACCGTAATTCATCTACCAATCCTGTAACCGATAGCCAGACTGGCGGCGTATTCCGCGCCACTGGGCGTCCTTATGTTTCTAAAGACATTGATGTGCATGTTGGTGTTGGTGCAACAGCAGCATTCAAAGTTAATCAAACATCAAATGGTCGCTCTTATACGTTTAGTGATAATGTAGAAGTCCCTCTAGGCGAAACAAAGCTGTTAACGTCAGGAGCATTAAATAATATTTCTCAAATATGGGCTGCTGGTCCTCAATTTGGGTTCCGTTACAAAAAATTCCTGCTTAAAGGGGAATATTACCATGTTGGTGTTCAGCATAATAATGCTGCCACCACTGCAAATTTACCGTCTCTTAATTTTGATGGCTGGTACGTTGCCGCCAACTATACGCTCATTGGTCACGGACGTGGCTATAACGAAAAAATTGGTGCATTCACTACTCCTGGCGTTGAATATGACTTTGATCCTGCAAAAGGCCACTGGGGGGCTTTGGAAATTAGTGGTCGGTGGAGCGTAACGGATCTTCGCACTTCTGGAGCGACAATTAAGAGCGGTAGCTTGATTCAAGCTGATGGTGAAACTGGGGGAAACAAACAAACAGTCTGGCAAGGTGGGCTTAACTGGTATCCCAACCAGCATATTAAAATTATGCTGGATTACACACACTTCAGTGTTTCAAGCGCACGTGGGGTAAGCACAGATTTGTTGGGTCGGAATGGTAATGCTGTCGTCGGGCGCGTGCAGGCAGCTTTCTAATTTGCTTAATTATTAAGGAGCAGACTTATGAAACAGGAAAAATTTTCTAATATCCGTCGTGCCGTTCTCAAAGCGACAGCGGTATTAAGTGTTTCTCTTCTTGCCGGGCTACAAACATCGGCAAGTTATGCTGCATCTTATCATCTTCTCAATGTTTCTTATGACCCAACACGCGAACTTTACGCAGATGTTAATAAAGCATTTGCTGCTGAGTGGCACAAAGAACACCCGGATGATACTGTGAGTGTTAAATCCGCCCATGGTGGTTCAGGCGCACAGGCTCGCTCCGTGCTTGAAGGCGCACCAGCAGATGTTGTAACACTTGGACTAGCTTACGATATTGACCTGCTTGCTCAGCATGGACTGATTGCCGCAGACTGGCAAAGCAGGCTACCACATAATGCAACCCCCTACACCAGCACCATTGTTTTTCTGGTCCGTAAAGGGAACCCAAAAAACATTCATGACTGGCCGGATTTGATCCGTGACGGCGTACAGGTCGTCACACCCAACCCCAAAACATCTGGTGGTGCACGGTGGAACTATCTGGCAGCGTGGGGGTGGGCTCTTCATCAAAAGGGTGGTACGCCAGAAACTGCAAAAGCGTATCTTAAAAACCTGTACAAGCATGTACCTGTTCTGGATACGGGGGCTCGAGGTGCTACAAATAGTTTTGTGCAGCGTAATTTGGGTGACGTGCTTCTGGCATGGGAAGATGAGGCTCTTCTGGCAACCAAGGATATTGGCCCGGATCAGTTCGAAATTGTTGTGCCATCGCAGACAATCCTGGCAGAGCCTCCTGCATCTTTAGTAGATAAAAATGTTAAAGCACACGGCACAGAAACAGTAGCCAAAGCATATCTGGACTTCTTATTTACTCCAGAAGGGCAAAAAATTGGTGCAAAACACTATTTCCGTCCTGTGGATCCTGCTATTTTGGAAGAAAATAAAGCCCTTTTCCCTCAAGTTGATACCTTCGATATTAAGAGTTTGGGCGGCTGGACCAAGCTGCAGAAAGAACATTTTTCTGACGGTGGTATTTTCGATAGTTTGTATAAATAATTTTTTCTTTATGCGCAGCACTTTACCGTGCTGCGCATTTTTAATTCTATTCAGAATCAAGAACAGTAAAAGCAAAAGATGTAGGGGTGCCAATTGGTACAAAATTCCAAGTAAAATCAAGCGCACCAGTATCCGTATTTACACGGAAAGATGTAATGCAATCACTCCGTTGATTGGCAATAAATACAAATTTACCGGATGGATCAAAACTAAGTGCACGACCATAATCCGCACGCTCCCAGACCTCATCAAACAAAGTTATTGATCCATCCTCATTCACTTTAAAGCAGGCAATAGCGTTACCTAACCTATTAGTGACATAAAGAAATTTTCCGGTGGGATGAAGAATAATCTCAGCAGCCAGTGTGCTTCCCCGGAAATGAGCCGTGACGGTAGAAGCTGTCTGTTTAACCTGCATGGCACCAGTTTGAGTGTCGTAATCAGCAACGACAACACGTGAATCCTGTTCACCCAAAATATAAATAACTTTTCCATCATGACTAAAACAGAAATGACGCGGTGCAGAACCCGGCTCCATTGTAAGCCATGGTTGTTCAGCAGGTTTTAGGGTTCCGGTTCCCATATCAAATGACCAGACATAAACTCGGTCTAATCCTGCATCACACGCCAGCACAAACTTTCCACTGACATCAGTTTGAATCATATGAACATGTGCGCCAGAATGGTCGCTAACTGCGTAATTGCCAGGAGGGTTATCTTTGGCCCGTTCAGGCATTTTAGGCCCGGTATTATGCACAAGATCGGTTAATAAACCTAAGCTACCATCTGGTTGTATCTGTAGAACAGCTGCACTTCCACCGGTATAATTAGCGACAAACAAATATTTCCCGGAAGGATGAACACTTAAATGCGCAGGATCTGCCCCACCACTGCTTACGATATTCAGTGAGGTCAAAACGCCAGTGCGGCGATCAATCCTAAAAGCCGTTACTGCTCCAGTGTGTCCACCTCCAAAATCACTCACTTCATTCACTGTGTATAAGCAGTTCTGATCGGGCGATATAGCTAAAAATGATGGATTGTCAGCCGGAGTAGTATGTCCAAGCTGTGTTAAAATGCCACTTTGGGGATTCATTTCAAAAAGAGTAATTCCCTTTGCATTGCTCTCAGCCGGACCAGAGCGTGTATATCCGCCTACATAACACAAAATACGTGGCCCAGATTTTTTGGCAGCTTTTTCCGGGGTTGCTTTTGGCAATGCAGCCTTGGGAATAGGGGTGGGGGGAGGTGCGGAATCTGCCCAAGCAGACTTAATGGTGGATGAAAAACCTATCCCCACAAGAGTAAACCCGAAAAAACGTCGGCTGATCATATTTTTCTTGTTTGTCATTTTTTTTGCGTCGAAAATTGATAGCTGGTGCCAATGTGCATTTACATGCAAATATAACCCATATTCCAGACTTTGTATTTATTTTTGCGTTTTACTGGCGTTCCATTTTTTCAAAAACTCTAATGTTCTTGTAACATGCTGTTCCGGATCAGAGCCGGTATAACTCAGTAAAATTTTTCCATCAGGCGAAATAACATAAGATGTACGCTCGGATAAAAGAGCATGATTCTGAGCGTTAACAGAGTGATATAGTATTGCCGTGAACGTGCCTGGGTCAGCTAAAACAGCGAATTTCCCCCGACATTCAGTTTTTGAGAACTCCGTAACTCTATCCGTATTCCCGGCTGTTACACCCACAAGAGTTGCCCCTTCAGCTTCGATCTGTTTAGCTGCATCGGCAAAGGCATGGGCTTCCTGCGTACAGCCAGGTGTAAATGCCGCAGGAAAAAAATACAGAACAACCAGCCCCTTTGAGAGAGTTGCTTTGAGAGAAAATGTAACGGGTTTACCATCAAGCGCACCTTGAAGAGTAAAATCCGGAGCATTTGCACCCTGAATAAGGGCTGCCTGAGCAGGTGCAGGAAGTGAATGTAGAGCTACCAGTGGTAAAACAAACACAGAAGATAAAGATAAAAACTGTAGATTGAACATATTTTTAATATGCTTTTTCATAATGATCTCCCTGAACAAACATCATAGATTCAAACCTTACATGGTCGATCATCTTTGATCAAAATCAGTTTTGCTCTTGAAAATATGAATGGTTCATATGGTATTCAGGCTGCATTGGTGCCGGCCAGAATGTTGCGGCAATGGCGTTTTGTAAATCCCTGAGCTGGATCTGTATCCAATTCATATAATCATGTAATCCGCGAATAATAATTTCTTCTGCTGTTTGGTCCAGTAAGCTCGCTCTTAATTCTGTTACACACTCCAGAAGAGGAGAACAGTGCTGACGCAAATTATCGTGTGATGCCAAAAGAGTCAGTGTTTCATCGATCTGCCGTAAATTTGTGCTGAGAGAACGGGGAAAACCATCATTTTTAAGTAAAAATCCAACAATATTGGCAGGCGATAATGTAACAGGACGCAAGCGCCTGAAAGCATGATAGGCCGCGGCCGAACGAAGCACCGACGTCCATTGAGTTATATCAATTTCAGATCCAGGTATTTCCGATTGTGGTAGTAGCATATGGTAACGGATATCAATCAGTCTTGTAATCTGATCACTCCGTTCAAGAGCTTTACCCAGCCGATAAAAAAGCCATGCCTGATCGTGGTATAATGTGCCTTCGGCAATACCAAAGTGTGTTTGGCAGTCCTGCCGAACGCGTGTGCAGAGTTCAGCCAGATTATGTGCGCTCATGTCCTCATTTTTAAGATTGAGCAAATTGCGGGAAAAAACATTAAGCTGCGTCCAAAGTTCAATAGACACCAAAGGCCGCACAGCTCGCGCATTTTCACGCACAGCCTGAGCGAGTGAAACCAAGGAAGCGGGGTTACGGGTTTCCGTAACATAAAACGGAACAATTGCAGCGTGATTTACTGCACTATGAAGCTGTGCAAATAAATGTTCATCTGTATTGATAGCCAGAATAGAATCCCACGCAGTCTGTCCGTCAGCATTTCTTACAAAAGTTTCTGTCACTTCCAGAAGGCGTGCCAGATTTTCCATGCGCTCCATCTGGCGGGCAAGCCACATCATGCATTCTGCATAGCGGGAGAGCAGGGGTGTTGGGGAAACAATCATCATGATGCCATAACCCACGTATCTTTTGAACCGCCACCTTGAGACGAGTTAACAACCAGAGAGCCTTTGCGCAGCGCAACGCGAGACAATCCTCCTGGAAGCACCCAGACTGAGCGCCCGGTTACGGCAAAAGGTCTGAGGTCCACATGCCTTGCTTCCACAGAATTCCCGCAAAGTGTCGGGGTAACAGAAAGACCGATAGTCGGCTGGCTAATATAGTTCTTCGGGTTCTGCTGTAATTTTTGACTGAATTCGTCCAGTTCTGCCCGCGTTGCCTGTGGCCCGATAAGGAGCCCATAGCCTCCTGATTCACCAACAGGCTTAACAACCAGTTTATTCAGGTTTGCCAAAGTATAGGCCAAGCCTTCAGGTTCTGCGCAGATATGTGTTTCCACGCTTTCCAGAATTGGATCCTCGTTCAGATAATAGCGAATAATGCGAGGCATATAGGCGTAAACGGCTTTATCGTCCGCAACGCCGGTCCCTAAGGCATTGGCAAGAGTAACATTCCCTTGCCGATATGCTTCTACCAGCCCCGGCACTCCAAGCAGACTGTTGGGATTGAAGACTAATGGATCTAAAAAATCATCATTGAGGCGGCGATAGATGGAGTGTACAGGTCTTGGGCCCATTACCGTACGCATGAACACACGATGATTGTCCACGAAGAGATCTTTGCCTTCTACAAGAGGAATGCCCATCTCTCTGGATAAAAAAACATGTTCAAAATAAGCAGAATTGTAAATACCAGGGGAGAGAAGAACAACCTGAGGGTCCGCCACTCCATCGGGTGCAACCTCGCACAAAACCTGATGCAGCCGAGGTCCGTAATTTTCTACAGATCTAATGGGTAGCCCGGACGCCAGATCTGGCATGAGTCTGAGCATCATATGCCTGTTTTCTATAACGTAAGACACGCCAGAAGGCGTACGTGCATTATCTTCCAGAACTAAAAAACGTCCCTGCTGATCGCGAATAAGGTCTGTGCCATTAATATGAACATAAACCCCGCCAGGTACCGACAGTCCTATCATAGCCTGACAATAGTTGGGATTGGTCAGCACAAGCTCGGATGGCACCACACCATCTTTGAGAATATGTTGTTCATGGTAAATATCGTGTAAAAAAAGATTTATTGCCTGTATTCGCTGCTCAACACCACGTTCAATATGTTTCCATTCTTCTGCTGTAATAATGCGAGGAATGGCATCAAAAGGTAAAATTCGATCAATCGCCTCTTTATCTGTGTAAACCGTAAAAGTAATGCCCATTCTGTAGAGCTGCGCTTCCGCTGAAGCGGTTCTGTTTTTTAACTCTTCAATGGACAATGCAGACAGACGTTCTTTTACACAATTTATAATCGGTGGAACCGATGCGTTGCGGTTCATCAACTCACAAAAAAAATCAGGTGTGTCGTAATTATCCAGCAATCCGCGCATTAAAGGAGAGGCTAGGTGTTGAGCATTGATCATTAAGGCCTCCCATCTCTGGCGAACCGGACCTTAATCTCAAGGCAGTCCTGCGCGCCAAAACCGTTTCGAATTCGTATTAACGGAGCAGGATTTCCCGCATTTGCCAAGCACAAAATATGCATTGACACGCTAGTGTAAACAAACTGGCAAAGGCCCTTGCGCCTGCCACATACAATGCTATGATCCTACACTAAATTATTGTTCTGATATGACAACAGACAGAACTGGAACATTGCGTAGGGTCGCAAAAAAGCAGGGTCATATTTTTGATGAGTTCACATGTAACACTTTTGCATAAGACCTGCTACCGTTACGACCGACCAGTGACCATGGGACCGCAAACAATACGCCTGCGGCCAATTGAAGGTGGACGCACACCGATTGAATCCTACGGATTGCAAATTAATCCAACAGGATTCCATTTAAAATGGGAGCGTGATTTATACGGCAATAATGTTGCCTGTGTTGGTTTTCTTAATCAACTCACACATTTTGATATCGAAGTATCACTGGTTGCAGATATCGCTTTTTATGACCCTTTGCTTCAAACCATTCAAATGGCTGGTCAGGAAGATATCTGCCTCGACTTTTTTGCAATTCCAGCTTGTTGCAGCCAAGAAGTTAAAGACTTTTTAGCTAAATACGTCATTAAAGATGATGGTAATTGTCTTGGTCATTTAATGGCTCTCAACAGAGGTATTGCCAAACAAATTCGTTACCAGCGCAGGCTGGAACCTGGTGTATGGTCTCCAGAAGAAACATTACGCAATGGGGCAGGGTCCTGCCGGGATAGTGCATGGCTTCTTGTTAATCTGGCTCGCTATATGGGGCATGCTGCCCGATTTGTGTCCGGCTATCTTATTCAGAATGCCATAACTGCCGATGGAACAGAAGTGCTGACAGCAGACCTTCATGCATGGGCTCAAATTTTTATACCCGAACGCGGCTGGTTAGGGTTTGATACGACATCTGGCCTTTTAACGGCAGGAAGCCACATTCCGTTGGCTGTGGCTGTCAAACCGGAAAACGCTGCTCCGGTTTCTGGTCTACTGGATTGTTGTGAGGCAACATTTGATGTTTCCATGCATGTTGAACGTTTGTTTACCTGAATTGCCCGGCATTAACATCTGCTTGCACAAAGGAAATGCAGGATGAAACGCTTTGCCTGCCAGTCCTGTGAACAGCCTCTTTTTTTTGAAAATACTCATTGCGATCAATGCCATGCTGTTTTGGGATATATGCCCGAAACAGCTACACTAGCTGTCATGCAGCCACAGAATAGTGGATTATGGAAGACAGTTCATGACTGTCATGACCAACCTCGCGCTTTTTGCGCCAATCATAATTATAATGTATGTAACTGGCTTCTTGCCCCCTTTCAGCATAATGGCGGTTTTTGTTTTGCGTGCCAGTTTAATAGAGTTATTCCCAACCTTAATATACCGGGCAATATGGATCGCTGGCGTAAATTAGAAGTTGCAAAACACCGTCTTTTTTACACGATCCTACGGCTAAAACTCCCGATTAAGAACAGGTTGCAAGATCCGCAGAACGGACTGGCATTCGATTTTTTGGATGATCCGGTCGACGGCTCTCTTCCGATCATGACCGGGCATAATAATGGTATTATAACCATTGCTACCAAAGAAGCTGATGATGCGCATAGAGAACGTATGCGCGTAGAAATGGGGGAATATTACCGCACCCTTCTAGGGCATTTCAGGCATGAAATTGGCCATTATTACTGGAATGTTCTCATTCGGGATGGTGGGCATCTGGAGGAATGTCGTACCATATTTGGAGATGACCGTGCCGATTACGCGTTAGCCTTAAAAAAACATTATGCCCGCGTACCATCCGGTAATTGGCATGAGGATTACGTAAGTCTCTACGCAATGTCTCATCCATGGGAAGATTTTGCAGAAACATGGGCGCATTATTTTCATATTGTTTCCACCCTAGAAACGGCCTTGTCTTACGATATGACCATTGGTCCCGTGGCAGACGGGCAAGCTTTGCTCACACATAAAAGCGATCCTTATTTGCATATGCCATTTGAGCAGATTATTTCCGCATGGATGCCTTTAACTTATGCAGTTAACAGCCTGAACCGATCCATGGGTTTGGCAGACTTTTATCCTTTTGTTCTTACAGCGGGCGTGCGCGCCAAACTCCGTTTTGTGCATAATATTGTAAGAAACGTGCAGCAGACCTACGCAGCATAATTAACTTTTATTTAAGCTGAATTTGGGAAAATAAAATTTCATCATTTAGTGTTGTTACGATATTTTTTGCTCGTTTGGAGAGCAACACGACCCTTTGTGTTTGAGAAAGAGGGACTAGGGGCGCTTGTGCCATAATTTCTCTGTCGACCTTAGCCCATGCCTGATTGCTGGCTACGCGGTCGGTTAACGCAAACATTGCGGCTTTATCCATCAACTGATCAATATGTGGGTCACAAAAACCAGAATAGTTAGGCGAATTGTCTGAGTTGGGGTGAAAAGTTTGGCACGAAAATAACGTCCGCAAAAAACTGGATGCTGAAGGATAATCTGCATTCCATCCGGTCAATGCGATCTGAACATGATTTTGCGTATTCTGGATATACGTAAAAGCTATCGCTGGACTTACGCTGCGCACTGTTGCTTTGAACCCCAGAGTTTCTAAAGTATTGCGTATATCTTCTGCTGTGGCACTGCCATGTTGTTCCGATGGAACAATAATCGTAACCTTGTGCCCCGCCATTCCGCTTTCTTCTACCAGATGGCGTGCAGCTTGCATGTCTGGCCTTACCCAACTGATGGCTGGATGAGTAGGGGAGGCTCCAAAAGTATAAAAACAGAAAGGCTCGTACCCCGGTGTACCTTTCGGTAAAATCTGACATGATGGAGAAGCGACTGCTGATCCACCACGGTAGATGATCATGGCATGCCGGTTAACAGCGTAATTCAGTGCCTGTCGCACTTTAAGGGATGTAAAGGGGGGTTCATGCACATTCAGTGTAGCGTAGTAGAATAGTAAAGGCGTATAAATGCGCACCTGATCGGCGTAACGGCTCCCTACTTCTCCGAGCCTATCCAGTGGAACATTTTCATACATCCAGTCTGCCTGGCCATTCTCCACAGCGGTCACTGCTGCTTCAGAATCCAAACCAAAAGAAATGTGCACTTCATCAGGCATCGCCGCAGGTTGTGCATTGTGTGACCATTCCTGAAAATAGGGATTGCGTTCCAACTTTAACACAGTAGTCGGGTCATACTCTGCAATGCGGTAAGGCCCTGTTCCTGCAATAGGACTATTGCCCATATCCCGTGCTGGCGTATCGGCCGGCAAAATAACAGAATGTATCCACGCTAGACGGTCCAAGAACTCCGGATCTGGTTCAGTCAGGTGGAAAACAATCTGCCGGGTTTGGGGGTGCGTTTCTATCCCACCAGCTAGCGTGCAGGTTGCCGGGAGTTCCAGACATGCCTGTGCCCCCACAAGGGCGCCATAATAAGGCCCGGCCGTTGGGCTGCCCACTTTAAACAGGCGGCGGAAAGATGCAGCCACATCTTCCACTGTTACTGGCGCACCATTAGAAAAATGCAATCCCTCACGTAAAGTCAGACGATACGTTCTCCCTCCATCTTCGGGAGTGGGAACCGCCTCTGCCAGATTGGCAATAACCGGTTGGGCAGCCAGTCCTGCAAACTTAGGGTACGTTAGCAATGTATCGTACACTGGTGTTTCAACCATTTTAGTCAACGCAACATAAGATATCTGCGGGTCTAAAGTGCCTGCATCACTTTGTGCCAGAATACGTAATGTGCCTCCGGCATGATCGTTCGGCTGGCTGCCAGTCGCCCATGCTGGGGGCACAATGCCAATTCCAAGGCTCAGAACGCCTAATGCAGTCAATAAGCAGAATATCCGGTGTCTCATACAGTAAATTATGGCGTGCTTTACCTCCGCATTCAAATTGGAAATTGGCGCAGGCAGGGTAAATGCGGCAGCCCCCAAAATTTGTGCGCGGGTCCTGAATATCCTGCTGATTATTCCTTAGTGCCAGAAATGCGCCATATTTAAACATGCGACCTGTCACAAAACAGTCACACCCTATGGCTTTTTTTGCACGTAAACTTGCCTCACACACTCAGCGTAGGAGGCGGGCAATGTATGTTCATCAGGTCGCACAAACTACTCAAGCAGATGCCTCAAACCGCTGGCGTGAGGCTGTTAGAGAACGGTGGCGCGTTACCCTGTTAAGTGCATGGGAGCGGGATAGCGCACAAAACGTTGATGCGACAGAAGAGAAACCGCAGACTTTTGTGTTTCTGCGCCCCAAAGTCCGTCTGTCTCGCAATCCCCTGCGGTGCAAATCATAATTTTATAGTAAGATGGCAACGAAAATTACAAACCATTGCAACTCCCCGTGCCCCAAGGGGTATGGTGCAATGCACGGCAAAAAACACTTTAATTTTTAAAACTATGGTAAATAATGGCCTTGGGCGCTTGCGTTTACCCGGGCAAAGTCATAAGAGGAAGCGCCAAAGGTCGGGTGACCTGCGGCAATGCTTTGCTTCTGGGTTAACCCACCACGTTGTAATTCAGCAAGGGTGCCCGCTGCATGACTTCCTCCCCGTACAGCCGTGTTACAGAAGCTCTGGCATTCGACGATGTTCTTGTCGTTCCGGCTGCTTCCGATGTCGTGCCAGGTCAGACGATGGTTCGTACCCATCTGACGCGCTCCATCGAGCTTAATATTCCTCTGATCTCTTCTGCCATGGACACGGTTACGGAAGAGCAGATGGCAATTGCCATGGCGCAGCAGGGCGGCCTTGGCGTTATTCATAAAAATCTCAAACCCGAAGAACAGGCCGAACATGTACGTCGGGTCAAACGGTTTGAATCTGGTATGGTGGTTAATCCTGTAACGGTTGGCCCAGACCAAACATTGGCGGAAGTGCGTGAGATCATGCATCGTCATGGCATTAGCGGCTTGCCCGTTGTTCAGCCTGATAGCCAGAAACTTGTAGGGATTCTCACAAACCGCGATGCGCGTTTTGCCGTTGACCCCAATCAGCGTGTATCCGAATTAATGACCAAGGATCGTCTGGTAACGGTCAAAAATGGCGTTGACCCCGATACGGCGCGCCAGCTTTTGCACAAACACCGGATTGAAAAACTGCTGGTTGTGGACGATGCAGACCGTTGCGTTGGCATTATTACCGTCAAAGATATGGATAAGGCCGTAACCCACCCTCTAGCCATCAAAGATAGCATGGGTCGCCTGCGTTGCGCTGCAGCTACAGGGGTAGGAGAAGAAGGATTTAGCCGCGCCAAATTGCTGATTGATGCTGGTGTGGATGTACTGGTGGTAGATACAGCCCACGGTCATTCGGCTGGTGTGCTGGCTGCTGTGGAACGCCTGAAGGCACTTGATGACGACATTCAGGTTGTTGCCGGGAACGTGGCCACGCCAGAGGCTGCACGCGCTTTGGTATCAGCTGGTGCTGATTGCGTTAAAATCGGCATTGGTCCCGGCTCCATCTGCACTACACGAATTGTTGCCGGTGTAGGCGTGCCACAGTTTTCGGCTATTCTGGAAACATCGCTCGCCTGTAAGGAAATGGACGTGCCGTGCATTGCCGATGGCGGTATCCGCACATCAGGTGATATTGTTAAGGCCATTGGTGCTGGTGCTGATGTTGTCATGATCGGTTCCTTGCTTGCGGGAACGGAAGAAGCTCCGGGCGAAGTATTCCTGTATCAGGGACGTTCCTATAAATCTTACCGTGGTATGGGCAGCCTCGGAGCCATGGCGCGTGGTTCGGCAGATCGCTACTTCCAGCAGGAAGTCAAGGATGCGCTTAAACTTGTGCCAGAAGGGATCGAAGGCCGCGTACCCTACAAAGGCAGCATGGCAGCCGTTATTCATCAGCTTGTAGGTGGATTGAAAGCAGGCATGGGCTATACGGGTTCGCGCGAAATAAGCGACTTGCAGGTGCGGGCCAAATTCCGCCGCATTACTGGTGCGGGCCTGCGTGAAAGCCATGTGCACGACGTTTCCATCACGCGTGAAGCCCCTAATTATCGTCAGGACTGATCTGTTTTTATGACACCTACTGCCAGACTTGCCGCCAGCATTGACCTGCTGACGGCTATGGAGGCGGCACCACGCAAACCTGCGGATGCCGTTGCCAACAGCTTTTTCAGGGAAAGACGCTATATTGGCGGCGGCGACCGGCGTGCCATTTCCGGTCTCGTGTGGGACATCATGCGCAACTGGCGCAGACTTGGGTGGTGGCTGGAGCAGAATGGAAGTGCTGCCAGCCCTCGAATGCTGGCAGGTGCCCAGTTGGTTTTCGACCGTACCCCCATGGAAAAACTGTCGTCCATTTATGGTGGTGGCCGCTTTGCGGCAGGTGCCCTAAGCGAGCATGAGCAAAATGTTCTAACAGCTTTAGTGGGTAAAGAGCTGGATAGTGCAGATATGCCCCGTGCTGTTCAGCTGGAGGTACCTGACTGGCTGCTGCCAAAACTGGAAGAAACATTTGGTTCTGATCTGGAAGCCGAAATAAAGGCGATGGCGGAACCTGCATCTTTGGATCTGCGCATTAACATGCTCCGGACCACCCGCTCGGAAGCCATGCACGCCTTGGCGCGTGAAGGATTACATGCGGAGGAAACAAAGCTTTCACCCTGGGGATTACGTCTGGAAGGCCGCCAGCCAGTGACTGCCAGCAAGCCATTCAGGGATGGTCTGGTCGAAATTCAGGATGAAGGCAGCCAGCTTGTGGCGGCAATGGCTGGTGTTGAACCAAGTATGCGCGTTCTGGATTATTGCGCAGGAGCCGGAGGGAAAACACTGGCACTTGCTATGATGATGGAGAACAAAGGGCATATTGTAGCCTGCGATGTCTCTGTTGTCCGCCTGGAAGGTGCCGTTAAAAGATTGCGCCGGGCAGGGGTGCATAATGTAGAACGCCACCTACTGACAGAAGGAGACAAATGGGCCAAGCGTCGCGCAGCTTCTTTTGACCGGGTGTTGGTCGATGCTCCATGTAGTGGTACAGGCACATGGCGGCGAAACCCGGATGCACGCTTCCGCACAACTCAGCTTGATCTGGAGGAGTTGTTGGTCAAACAGGCAGTTATTATGGATAGAGCCGCAGCGCTGGTTAAGCCCGGTGGACGCATGATCTACGCAACCTGCTCCTTGCTCAAGGCAGAGAATGCAGGACAGGTAGAGCTATTTTTATCCCGTCACCCTGACTTTAAACTTGTGTCTTCTGACTCTCCGGTTTTGCCAGAAGACTTGAGAGCAAAAAGCATGATCAGCCTGACGCCCGCCAAAGATGAGACAGATGGATTTT
Organism: Drosophila punjabiensis; assembly: GCA_008042585.1. Classification (NCBI taxonomy): domain Eukaryota; kingdom Metazoa; phylum Arthropoda; class Insecta; order Diptera; family Drosophilidae; genus Drosophila; species Drosophila punjabiensis. Next base: position 51,870 of record VNJR01003916.1, read on the forward strand.
TTGCTGCTGTTTTGGAGCGATTTTCCCCTGAAGACTGACCGCTCTCAACAGTAAGAGATATTTTAAAACGTCTATTTTAAGGTCTATCTTGTCGGTTTGATGTATAATTGCCATGCCTTCGTGTTTCATGCATGGCAGGATATGGATCACATTTGACCAAAAGATAGGCCTTTATGACCGATAGTGTAATTCTATTTGTCTTTTTTGTGCTGGGCGGCAGTATGCTTGCACAATGGACGGCATGGCGCTTCAGGCTGCCCGCTATTGTGCTTCTGTTCTCTCTTGGATTGTTATACGGACCTGTATTGCAGGTCATGCATCCATCGGAAATGATTGGCTCTGCCTTCCATCCCATGGTCTCGCTAGCTGTTGCGCTGATTGTGTTTGAAGGTGGCTTGGCCCTCGACTTCCGACAATTAAAGGAAGCCGGGGAGGGGGTTTTACGCTTAACTCTGGTCGCTCTTCCCATCAATTTTCTGTTGGGTAGCCTTGCCGCTCATTTCATTGGAGGCATGGGGTGGGGGCCCGCTTTTTTGTTTGGGTCCATTGTTGTGGTAACCGGCCCCACTGTGGTGCTGCCACTTTTACGCCATGCCAAACTTAAACCACGTATTGCTGCTTTTTTACGATGGGAGGCCATTCTTAACGACCCAGTAGGTGCAATTTTAGCAACTTTGGTGCTCGAAGTGCTGCTAATGCGACCAGGGGAGGGATCGGGTACGGTTTTTGCCGCCATTGTACCTCATATGCTGGCCAGTGCGGCATTGATGATCGGGTTTGGCATTGGCACTGCGTGGTGCGTCAGATGGCTGTGCGTACGCGATCTGTTGCCAGACGTTATGAAATTGCCACTGTTCATTACTCTGGCTCTCATGCTGTACGTTATGGGTACGCTAAGCATGGATGGTGCCGGTCTTATTGCCTCTACCGTATTTGGCATGGGACTTGCCAATTTGCGTATCCCCGGAATGGGGGAGCTTCAGCGCATGAAAGAAGCTCTGGTTGTTCTCATAGTATCTGTTCTGTTCGTACTTTTAGCAGCTGACTTACAGCGGCATGAGTTAACCAGTATCTCATGGGCTATCGCCGGGTTAACCTTGGCTGTTTTGTTTTTGGTTCGTCCTTTGGGAATATGGATGGCAACCATCGGCTCCAGCCTTAGCTGGGCAGAACGTTTTTTTGTCGGCTGGATTGCACCCCGTGGCATTGTGGCAGCTGCCGTTGCCGGGATCGCAGGCGTGCGTTTGCAGGATGCGGGTTACCCCGGCGCAGGGTTGGTCATGCCCGCCGTTTTTGCCGTCATTGCATCGACTATGATTTTACACGGGTTTTCTCTGATCCCTCTGGGCCGCAAGCTGCATCTGACTCTGTCCAACCAGCCTGCATTGGCCATTGTGGGGGCAAGCAACTGGTCTAGCCAACTGGCACAGATTGTGCACGCGGTCGGCACTCCGGTGTTGTTGGTAGACAGTTCTGCCCGAGATTTGGCAAATGCACAAAAAGCAGGAGTTCCTGTTTTGTGCACAGAAGTTCTTTCCGAGGAAGGAGCGGAAAGTCTGGAAGAGCGCCCTGCAGACTACCTGATCGCAGCCACACCAGATGCAATTTATAATGGACTGGTCTGTGCCCATTTGGCGCCTCATTTTGGCCACCAGCGCGTTTATCAGGTCAGCCCCGGCATAGCCCGCCTTGACCAGTATCGTGGCCTCAGCCGTGAGGCACGCGGCAAACTGTTAGGTCAACCAGGGTGGAACTTCACCCTTTTGGAAACACTGGTCGCTCAGGGATGGCGCTTTGTTGCAAAAGACATAACGGAAGAAAACAAAGACCGCCTTTTACAGGAAAACAGCGACTTTCTGATTTTTTTAATCATTCAGAAAGGAGCATCCATCACTGTTGTTTCTCTGGAAGAAGATGCATCCACCCCTTTCTGGGCTGGTCTTGTGGCAATAGGTCTGATGCCTCCCTTACCGAGCCATGCTGAATCTCAGGATGGTACTTCGTCATCATGAATAGTTATGCTCGTTGCGCCCGATGCAAGAACTAACCGTAAATCTTGCTCGGTTAAGGCTACGCAGCCTTCTGTGGGTGTATGGTCCGGTCGCTGCAAGTGCATGAAAATGGCCGAACCATAACCTGGTTTTGCTGGCGCATCATTGTAACCAATCACCACAATTATATTATAAAGATCATCTTCCCTCCATAAGACTTCATGTCGCTCTGGGTGAGGTCTCGTGATGAACTGGTTGTAGAGCGGGGCCCTCGGGTCATCGCACCAACCATCGAGTGGGCGTAGCGGCTCCACGGGCAAAATACTTGCAGGAGGCATTACGCGGTCAGCTCGATAATACACTTTTCTGAGAGTATATTGGCCAACAGGGGTACACATATCCCCCTCCCGTTTATGCCGTGTCATACCATTTTTACCGATAACAGCGGTCATTATTGTTTGCCCGCAATGCAGTTTTGCGTAGCTGCTACTGTCCGCTATGGGCCACACATGTATGATCATTTTTAACATCCTGCCTCTTTTCATGGCCTGCCATGCGGCTCACGTATCATGTCGGTTCTTACGTTGCGTGAAGATTCGTGGCACGGTAGCAAAAGAATAGGTCAGGCAGCCATTTACTGAAGGCTGACACAAGGAGATGGAACCACATGACGGGTGCACGCCCCATTTTGGTTGTTGACGACGATCAGGTCATCCGCCGCGCTTTAACAGAGCAGTTGCAGGTTGATGGCGAATTTCTGGTTCTGGAAGCCGCGACACTTGCAGAAGCTCGTGAAAAAATGAAGGGGCCGGATGCCCGGTGTGATGCCATCCTGCTCGATGTAACATTGCCAGATGGTGATGGACGGGACTTTTGCGCAGAACTCCGTAAGGAGGGGCTACGTATGCCTGTCATCATGCTGACAGGTTCTGACGATGAAGCAGATATTGTGCGCGGCCTAGATGCTGGTGCCAACGATTATGTTGCCAAACCCTTCCGTATTGCTGAACTTCTGGCGCGGCTACGAGCACAACTTCGGCTGTTTGAAAATAGCGAAGACGCGGTCTTTTCAATTGGGCCATATACCTTCCGCCCTTCCGCCAAACTCCTGCTGGAACCAGTAAAGAACCGCCGTATCCGTCTGACGGAAAAAGAAACCGCCATTCTAAAGTTCCTCTACCGTGCGGGTACACGCCCTGTGCCACGGCAGGTTCTCCTGAATGAGGTATGGGGATATAATGCGGCGGTTACGACTCATACGCTGGAAACACATATTTACCGCCTCCGGCAAAAAATTGAACCAGATCCGGCTCATGCTTCCCTACTGGTAACAGAAGGGGGCGGTTATAGGCTTAACCCTGAAGTTATGGCCTGAATCCCAACCATAACCCTCTCTCCTGCTGTGTCGCATCATATCATATGGCAACAAAGCAGGAGAGCTATACAATACCAATTATCGTGATCTCAATTTTTCCTAGAAAACCATGCTGTCGCGTTAGTAATTGAACCCAGAATTGCGCTACCTGCCAATAAACTGGCGGTTATAAGAAAAAAATAAGTTGGTCGGTCATGGTAAACAAACGCGCCAATTACACCACCGACCACAAAACTGCCGATAATCTGTAAATGTAACCACAGACGCTGCTTGATGGAATAGCGATGTTCGTTGCTTACATTGTATCGCCATGAATCGAGTAAATCAGCAATTTCTATCCCGAGATCGGTCATCATACCGGTAATATGTGTGGTTCTTACAACCGACCCCGATATCCGAGTAACAGTGGCATTCTGTAAGCCCATAAGAAAAGCAAGAGTGAGTGCAGGAAAAAAACTAGCTTGATCAAATCCTCTAATCGCATTGACCAGCCCCATAAGCGCCAATAAACCGGCTTCTAGCAAAATACTAAAGACGTACTTTGCGGGCCAACGCTGCCTGTGACCGATATTGACCAAAATGGTGCATATAACGGCCCCCAGCACAAAGCTTCCCCCCAACTCTAATGCGCGCAGCCCTTCCTGCAGTGCTCCTTTTTGTAAATTAAGAGCCAAAGCTGAAGCGTTGCCAGTCATATTGGCACAATAGTACCCAAATTCCATAAAACCCGCGACATTTATAGCCCCGGCGATCATAGCCAATGAACTGCCAAGCCTGCGGTTCATAACGAAATTACGTTTTTCCAGCTCCTGAAAGAGCATCGTTTCTCCCAGTTCATTCCTTCAGTAAACTCTGACTGCAAAAATATTGATTTTTTTGACTTTAATAGCAAATCCTCTCTTGCCAAAATGTACAGGATAGATGTATCTAGCCATCACAAACCGGGTGCGTAGCTCAGCGGTAGAGCATCGCCTTCACACGGCGGGGGTCACAGGTTCAATCCCTGTCGCACCCACCACGGTTTGCCCCAGTTTTCTGAGGGTTACAGAAAAAATCCACAAAATAATAAGCAACCTATCGGTCCATATTGGACCATATCGACCCATATTAAACCACATCAATCCGTGCCAAATCCGTGCCACTTTTTGATTGACTTTAAACGCTGTGTTCTTGTTATGTTCCTTCCTGAAAGGAAAGCAAATGAATGCCCACTATGCGGGAGATCGCACAACTGGTTTTGCCAGCCCGGCATCCAATGCCGTTGAAGGACCGATTGATCTTTCCCAAACTCTGAACCTAGGGCTAGGACTCATTCTTTTAGATAGAAGATGAAGCTTGCTGCGATGTGGATTGCGGACATGAATGTATGAGCGCAGCGATCGTATCGTGTTGCCACCTGTCGCCGGTGACCTTTCTTCGGTTTCGTCGGGGAGAGCTACCAGCTACGCGCCTACATCTTTGAAGTTACTGACCCGCTGTCAGATACAGACGAACAGACCGAGACTGACCATCACACACACATGTGCTTTTAAGTTCAGGCCATCTTTTGTCCATCCGATATGGCGATGGTCATACAATAGTCTCCGCCCAATCCGCAATGTGCCCATATCTCATGTAGAGATGAGCATTGGCAGACCATATCGAAGCACTCGAAAGTGAATTCCCTTCTAGAACCGCCTCTTGATTTTCAACAATTGCCGTCTCATAATAGAAAAGAGTATCATATATGAGGTTTTCAACTATGAAAATTAGTGGCTATACAAACATCACATATGATCTACCTGACAACGGTTCCAGAGCTAAAAATACCCCATCTCTTGCTCTGGATTTTAGTAATATGCCCCCTCAAGAAATGGAATCTGCAAGAATAGAATTGGGGAGTGAAGGAAAAATCTCCCTCCATCAAAGTACAGAAATGGCTTTAATGGATGGTTATGCGCTTATAGGTGTTAATGGTGGAAAACAGGTTGCTGGATCAACAAATATGTATTCAATGATTGATTCACTTCTGGAGTATGAAGAAAAATATAGCACCATCAATGCCAAAGATAACATTGATTCTCTCAAAGCTCTGAGAGAAACTCTTGAACAAAATGATGTGAATTACTCTCAGAATCGGTCTATAGTTGTATAAATTGTGGCAGACAACAGGAATATCCGCTAAAAAACTTTCCAAACATTAAATGATTATCATATTTATTTTAAAATAATTTGTGGATATATTTAAAAATACAAACATTCCAAATAGCGAGTTCAAAAAATCTCTAGGCTCAGGACACATCCTTATAAGACAAAAGATGAAGGTATGAGTGCATCGGTCATATCGGGCCGTGCAAAGTTCGCGCACCCTTTTTTAAATTGATTTTGAGTGCTGCGTTCTCATTATGTTTCTGTTGGGAGCAAATGAATGCACGCTATGCGCGAGATCGCACAACCGGTTTTGCCAGCCCGGTATCCGATGCAGTTGAGGGAGCGATTGATCTATCCCAGCCTCAGAACCTGAAAAACTCCAGCGGCCGTGTTCAAGGCTTTCCAGAGTATCTCTTGGTTTTCCTTACCGTATATGGCTTTTCAGAAAGCATGATTGCGTGTAGGATAAGATGTCTGACGCTTTCTTCATAATAGTAGAATGCTCAATTAGCGTGCGCTGGTAGCTCAGTTGGTTAGAGCGGGCCGCTCATAACGGCTTGGTCGCGGGTTCAAGTCCTGCCCGGCGCACCATTTTCCCCTTAATCATTAAAACGAATGAGACACTCACTATGACGACGGGCTGATTCGGCTTGTCGCCTAGATATTGGTCCGTGTCGTTTCCATTCCCACGCCATCTGTCTCATATCTGAAACAGGTTAGGTTTTTTGCTACAAACATATGTGAGAAAGCTTGTTTCAACTGTGGCAATTTCTGGGTGGTTCCTGTTCATCAGACAAAATTGGCTATGGGCAGAGTGTGCTTTACCAGTCTTACGCAATGTTCTGGCCGACTGAACACATTCAGAGAGAAACACAACATGCGAGAGAGCAATAAGAGGTTATTTTCAATTATAACCTCAGCCTTACTGGCTCTTATCGGGCTTTTCCTGTTTTTTGGAGGGGCAGAGCTGCTCTTCCTTGGAGGATCCTGGTTCTATATTCTGGCTGGCGGTGTTATGCTCGCCGCAGCTTTTAGCGGCTTCAAAAACCCCAAACTGGCTTCCCGCCTGTATGCGGCCCTACTGCTGGTAGCGACTCTTTGGTCACTGCTGGAGGTCGGGTTTAATATATGGGGGCTGGAAGTCCGTCTGTTTACACTGATCGGCCTTGGTGCATGGCTCCTGCTGCCATGGGTCTGGCGGACAGGTGCCGACTGGCTGACAGACAAGCGTGAGGTATTGGGTGCCGTTGCTGTTTCCACTCTAGTTGTGGTGGCCAGCTGCTTTGCATCCTATTCCATCAATGGCACAGTCCCGGAAGCGCGTATGGCTGCACAGGGCCAGAGCGACGCAACATCTAACGGAGTAGCCGATGCAGACTGGTCTGCTTACGGGCGCACTGTTGGAGGGGATCGATACTCTCCGGTTGGTCAGATCACACCAGCGAACATCAGCCACCTCAAGCGCGCATGGATGACCCGTACAGGCGACGTGCAGCAAGATGGGGAAGGGACTGTTGCCGGTCCGGATCAGGGACATGAGTTCAATTTGGAACTGACCCCGATCAAAGTAGGTGACACGCTGTACATGTGCACACCGCACAGCTGGGTCATGGCGGTAGATGCCCTGACGGGTAAGGTCAAATGGAAATTCGATCCCAAACCGGCAACGGCTGACCTGGATAAAAACGTCTATCTAGCTTGCCGGGGCGTGTCTTACTACCACATCCCCGATGAAATCCAGACAAGCTGCCGTAACCGCATTTACTCCCCGGTTGCAGATGTACGGATGGTCGCTGTGAATGCAGAAACCGGCCAGCCTTGCGATGACTTTGGTGATCACGGCTTTATCTCGCTGCGTGATTATCTGGGGCATGTCCCCCACGGCTTCCACTTTGTTACATCACCCCCAATGGTGGCAAAAAATCGTCTGATTACGGGTGGCTGGATCTTTGATAATCAGGCCAACTTTGAGCCATCTGGTGCCATACGTGCATTCAATGCCACCACCGGTGCGATTGAATGGGCATGGGACGTTGGGCACAACCCCGAAACATGGAAACCCGGCCCGAACGATGAACTGACGCGTGACACGCCCAACGCATGGGGTGTTTACACGGCAGACCTTGACCTTGGTCTGGTTTATATTCCCACCGGTAACTCTCCGCCGGACAACTGGGGTGGCTCACGCCGTCCGTTTGATGATGCATCTTCGAGTGCGACCGTCGCTCTCGATATTGAAACCGGTGAACGCCGCTGGATTTACCAGACCGTGCACCACGACCTTTGGGACATGGATATTCCGTCTGGCCCATCCATGGTTGATCTGCCGGGCCCGAACGGGGAAAATATTCCTGCTCTTGTGCAGAGCACCAAACGCGGCGAGTTTTTTGTTCTTGACCGCCGCACCGGTGAACCTGTTCCGGGTTATCCTGTAGCGGAAAAACCCGTACCAACGGCAGGTCACGCGCCGGATGACCGTGTGTCTCCCACACAGCCTTACCCCACGGCCATGCCTTCCCTTACGCCGCCTGATCTGAAAGAAGCGGATATGTGGGGTGCAACGCTGCTGGACCAGATGATCTGCCGCATCCAGTATCGTCAATCAGCTTATGAGGGACAGTTTACACCACCACATGTTGGCAAAACGACCATTGTCTATCCCGCTTTCTATGGCGTTGTAGACTGGCAGGGTATTACCATTGATCCGCAGCGTAAGCTCCTGCTGGCCAATGCAAGCTACTTGCCATTCCGCATCCGTCTGGAAAAACGTCAGACATTGGAAGCCCCAGGAACACTGCCCAAATGGGATGGTAAAGGTGAAGAACCGGCAGCCAAAGGTGATGCCCTCTCGGTCTCTCCTGATTACGGCACGCCATATATTGCCTACACCAACCCTTGGCTGAATCCGCTGCAGATCCCTTGCAAAGGACCAGTGTGGGGCACGCTGACTGCAATCGATCTTGTAAGCAAAAAAATCGTGTGGCAGCACCCAGTTGGAACAACCCGCGATACAGGGCCTTTCCGGACCCATAACAACCTGCCTCTACCTACGGGTATGTATAATATTGGCGGGAACATTGTGACCAAGGGTGGTGTTGTGTTCATGGGTGCGACTGCGGACGATTATCTGCGTGGCTTTGACCTTGCTACCGGTAAAGTCATCTGGAGCGACCGTCTGCCAGCTGGTGGTCAGGCCACCCCGATGTCGTACGAAGCCGGTGGTAAACAATATGTTGTGATGGCCGCTGGTGGTCACGGGGGCCTTGGCACCCGAAGCGGTGATTACATCATTGCTTACACACTTGATGGCGCACAGGGCTCCAAAGCCCAGTAACTGTGTATTCCATGTGGGGCTCCTGATTTATTCTGGAGCCCCATTACTTTCATATACGGAAATCCGTCTGATGCATCTGACAGAAAAGCCAGAGCGGCTGCGCTCTCTGCTTCGCCTCGTCATACCTGGTGTGGTTCTGGTTTATGCGTCCTCGGCCCATGCGGCTGATGTAACGCTCGGCATTATTGGACCGCACGAGTATGATTTGCCGGTTGATTTTAAACCATTCAACGTACTGGTACAGTATGGTGATGGCAATGCCGCTGCCAGCACATATAACAGCCTAGGCCAACGTCAGGCCCGGGGTGGTAGCCATACATGGGCGGGCATGACCAAATATGTGCATTTCCGTAGCTTCGAGGCCATTCCACACGTTGGGTTTGCATTCGAACTCATCCAGTCGGAAAGCTATACTCTGGCTAATGGTACGGATTACGGTGGTTTGGGGCCAACTATTGTTGGACCTGCGGCATGGTTTAAGCCCAATGCACATAGCACTTTGGGCATACAAACATTTATGCAAACACCTGTAGGTACACGTGATGCCACGTCCCCTCAATACTGGTCCAATATATCCAGTATTATTTTTGACTACGAATGGGATCACTTTAGTTTTGATGGTGATCTTGGTACAGTTGTTGGTTCTACCAAACATGTAAAAGGCCAGCACAGCTATTCGCCCGGAGTGGTTTTTTATTCCAATTTGCGATTTAGCTGGAAAGCGACCAAAAAGCTGGAGCCATTTTTAGCACTTGACTGGCAGAATGTGACTGGCACTTATGATAATACCGCCAAGCGTTACCTGGATGATTCAAATAGCAGGGAAACCACTCTTGGGCTTGGACTTATGTACAATGTTTCCCAGCATATTTCTATTACAGGTCGTTACTCTCATTCGCTTGAAGCGCGTAATACGCCAGAAACAAACGCCTACTACGTAAAATTTGTCTATCTGTGGTAAACAGAACTGCATAAAAGAGTTATTATTCTTTCAGAAAAGATAAAATTTTCTTTAAATTTTGTTGTGATATGCAGTATCATAGCAGCCAAACTCCAACCTCATAGCTTGTTATCAAGCGAAAAAGGATAAAAACGGGTTAATTGGTGAAACACTGCATGAATGGCAACTGGAGTAGGGGCGATATGGCAGAGGACGATATTCTGCCACGTCCAATCGACCAAAATACTCCGACAACAAGCGACGTACGCATCCAACAATCTTGGGAGCGTTGTGCTTCTGCCTATAATATGGACCCCGCACAAGGGTGGATAGCCGATGTATTATCAGGCGCAGAATTCCGACAGGCAAGTGGCCGTTCGGCCTTACTCCTTAAATCTGCTATGGGAGAAATGCGTCGCCTTTTTGATCTCGTGCAGGGTATGGGCTTGATGGTGCTTCTCGCCGACCCAGATGCTACAATTCTAGCCCGTTGCGCGGATGAAACCCATTTATCAGTCTGCCGTCGGTTACATTTGCGAAAAGGAGCCATCTGGCATGAATCCGCTGCTGGCACGAATGGTGTCGGCACATGCGTAAAAGAAAAATGTCCTATATTCTTGGGTCAGGGCGAACACTGGCGTTTCTGCTTTTCGTTACTAGCAAGCTATGCTGCTCCAGTTTTTGATGCCCAAGGGCGTGTGGCTGGAGCACTGAACTTAGCGGCTTTTAGTGGTAATACGACCAAACCGTATGCTGCATTAGTTATGGAAACCCTACTCCAATCCGGCAGGCGCATAGAAGAGCAACTCTTTCGTGCCCATTATGCGGGGCATAAAATTTTAACCTTAGGTCCTGCGGAGGGATGTTCTTCCCCCTTGGTTGCTTTGAATACCGACGGGGAAGTCACTGGAGCAACGCACTCCAGTCGGATGTTAATGGGATGGACGGATGACATGATCAAAGATCATCCCAATCTTTTAACAGAACTGGAATCTGGAACAGAAATAAGTTTGCAAAAAGCAGAAGAAAGCGTTGTTCGTTCCGCATTAGCGACCAGTCATGGTAATGTCGCTGCCACGGCTCGCAGCTTGGGCATTAGCCGCGCAACGCTCTATCGTAAGATGAAAGCTCTTAATATTCAATAAAATCAATAAAACGCTTAACACCCGATATGTATTTGACTTACGGATAAACTCTCTGAAAAATCGTAATACAACTCATTATAGTTGACCACGCATGGCTACAGGGAAATCAAATACGACAGCTTGCGCAATATATGCACTGGCAAAATGTTTAAACGCATCATGTGCGGGGTCAAAGTATCGTATGTCAGTTACAATCGGACGACCCACATAAAAATTACGATCTCCTTCAGAAGCAAATGTAACCAGATAACCTTGCTCTAAACCAATATCTGCATTTTCGCCGCTTATTTGAGGTCCAGTTTCCAGCGAGAGAATAACCTTTTTTCCATCCATTCGATGTGAAAGCTCGGCCAGCTCCATAAATCGTTTTGTAACCTCAAAACGTTCCGCTCGTGTAGTCTGTGGTTTAAAGCGGAACATAACGATGTGCCGGATTGTGCCGGGCTTAAAGTCAGGTGCAGTAAAACGCACCTGACCAACCCTACGCATCTCTGCTTGCACTTGCTGCGCGGCTAAATCCAAAGGAGCAGCCAAAACGCTCGCCTTTATGCACAAGGAACTTGCTGCATAAAGGCCCACACAAAACAGCCCGAGAAATAATTTATGTTGCATAATTTTGCTCAATAAAAACATCAATAGGGCAGGCGGCTTAACTGCAGTTATGGGGCTGGGTTTGAGTGAATCTGATGAATAGCATTTATTTGTGTTTCCAACTCAGATGTAATGGGCAGATCCAACGACCCCAGAAGAGTTTTAAGCTGAGTTATGCTTGTCGCTCCAATAATATTTGACGTAACAAATGCTCGGCTCGTAACAAACGCAACGGCCAGTTGAATGGGGTTGATCCCTTCGCGCTGAGCAAGCGCGTGATATGCAATAATAGCCTCATCGACCCCCGGCTTCTCATAACGTTGAGCGCGATTGAAAAGAGTAGTACGTGCACCAGCTGGCCTGGCACCATTCAGGTACTTCCCGGTCAGGTAGCCTTGTGCCAACGGCGAATACGCCAGCAACCCTACACGCTCCTGCATGGCCATTTCGGCCAGACCAATTTCAAACGTCCGATTTATCAAGTTATATGCGTTCTGAATGGAAGCAACACGAGGTAGTCCGGTTTTGGAAGCCGCTAGAAAACTGGCTACTCCCCATGCCGTTTCATTTGAAAGTCCGACATGGCGAATTTTCCCTTCGCAAACAAGGTCTCCCAACACTCCTAATGTTTCCTCAACAGATATGGATTCATCTGATGGCAAATCTTTGAACGTGGTGCCACCGTCCCCAAACAAAGGAACTCTTCGGTCTGGCCAATGCAGTTGATATAGATCTATATAATCTGTTCCAAGCCGACGTAGCGAACCTTCCAAGGCATAGCGGATCTGCCTAGGACTCAGGCGCGCCTGCTCTTCCTCAGGCCTAAGCCATGGAAATGAGGAACGCCCGGCAACTTTGCTGGCAATAATCAGTTTATCTCGACCACCGCGTTCTTTTAACCAGTTTCCAATAATGCTCTCTGTTGCACCATATGTTTCTGCTCGAGGAGGAATGGCATAAAGTTCTGCGGTATCAATAAAATTAATACCATGGTCCACAGCCATATCGAGCTGCGCATGTCCTTCAGCTTGTGTATTCTGCTGACCAAACGTCATTGTGCCAAGGCAGAGTTCACTCACCATAATGCCTGTACGGCCAAGTTCACGCTTATCCATTATCATGTGCCCGCTACGTTTATATATAAACCAATATTCCACTTACAATGGAATAAAAACATATTCCAAACAACACGAAAACATTCTAAAATGTAAAACATATGTAATATGATAGTGAAAAATTAAATCATACGTTGAAATTATAAAATAACTTCCTATTTTATCTGTGGAATTCTAAAATTTCTTGGAGGACAATATGCTCACACTTAAAGATATTGCTTGTGAGGTCTCTTCCGTTCATTTACCTAATTATAATCCTTTAAATATTCAAAAAGGAATTGTGCATTTTGGTGTGGGTAACTTCTTTCGTGCACACGAAGCTTTGTATATTGAAAACATTCTTAAAAAAGAACCAACATGGGGTATTGTGGGTGTTGGCCTCACAAACGGTGAGCATTCGATTCAAAAAGCAGCCATGTTCAAAGCGCAGGATTGTCTTTACTCGTTAACCGAATGTGCACCAACAGGCGAACGATCCGTTAGAATTATTGCGGCTTTGCGTGATTATTTATTGGCTCCCGAAAATCCGGAAGATGTTCTGGAGCACTTAAGCAATCCTGATATCCGTATTGTTTCCATGACCATAACAGAAGGTGGCTACAATATTGATGAAAAAACAGGAGAATTTAATCTTCAATCTTTAGCAGTTCAGCGCGATTTAAAAAATCCAGAAAAGCCAGAAACGGTTTTTGGCTATGTTGTGGAGGGGTTACGCCGCCGCCGCGATAGGGGGCTCAAAGCATTTACCATCTTATCTTGCGATAATTTGCGTCATAACGGTAATATCGCCAGAAAAGCATTTTTAGGCTTTGCACGTGCGCGAGATCCAGAGTTGACACAATGGATTGAACAGAATGCTACTTTCCCTAACAGCATGGTTGACCGCATTACCCCAACAGTAACAACCGATATTGCCAAGCAATTAAACACAACCAGTGGACTGACAGATACCTTACCAGTCGTTGCCGAGGATTTTAGGCAATGGGTTCTGGAAGATAATTTTGCCGATGGTCGCCCGGATTTAGCCAGCGCTGGTGTTCAGTTTGTGTCCGATGTTGCTGATTATGAACATGTTAAAATCCGTATGCTGAACGCCTCTCACATCATGCTCAGTTTTCCAGCTATTCTACTCGGATATGCTCACGTAGATCAGGCTGTTAAAGACCCTGCACTAAAAGAGAATACAGAAAACTTTTTAACTCTGGACGTTATTCCCACACTAAAAGCCCCTCCTGGCGTTGACTTGCAACACTATATGCTGACCGTTCTGAATCGCTTTTCTAACCCTGCAATGGCTGACCAGACCTTAAGAATTGCCAGCGATGGGTGTGCAAAAATTCAGGTATTCTGGACGGAAACCGTTCGACATATACTCATTGAGAATAGAGATTGTTCGCGTATTGCCTTTGGTATCGCTGCCTATTTAGAAATGTTGCGTGGTAAAAATATTCTTGGACAAACATATACAATAACTGAACCCGCTTATACAAAAAAACAGAATGCACTTATCCACTCAAGTGATTTTTCTGCTGGATTAAAATTACCAGCATTTGATGCATGGAGAGATCTTGATACAAGCGTATTAGACGCAAAGGTCATTGAGCTTCGTAAAATTATTCGTTCTCAAGGAATTTTATCCGCATTATCTGCCATCAGACAACCATAATGCCTTATCATTAATTCGTATTGTGTGTTTTGATACTGAGCAAGAGATTGTGTATATTTTCACAATCTCTTGTGATTTGAGAGAAAAATGGAACCATTTTATTCATCATATCGTTAGGCGTAGGATTGTAATTCAAATACCCTCAAAATAGAAAATAAGCACATTAATAAATTTTACTTTCTAAACAATACTCCATTATATTTCTTAATTACACAAAATATTGACCAAAATCCTCTTTATCTAAAAATATTATACTTTAAGTGTATCAGAAAATAATCAACTTGACCGACGCTCAATAAAACTGGAGGCACCATGACTGCACCATATATTCTACGGGATATTCCCATTGGCATTGATGCCACCGGCACCCGTGACGAAAGTGATTCCATGGGGATGATTGATGTTCCCGCAGACCATTACTGGGGAGCACAAACTCAGCGTAGTTTGATACATTTTTCCATTGGTCATGAGCGAATGCCAATGGAATTATGCCGTGCATATGGGATTGTAAAAAAAGCTGCGGCACAGGTTAATCTTGCCGATAATCGCTTGCCGGATTGGAAAGCCGCAGCGATCATTCAAGCTGCAGATGAGGTTGCAACCGGACATTTGGATAGTGAATTTCCCCTTTTTGTATGGCAGACCGGATCTGGCACACAAACCAACATGAATGTGAATGAAGTTATTGCCAACCGTGCCATTCAGTTACTTGGAGGACAAATCGGTTCCAAAGCACCCGTCCACCCGAATGATGATGTGAATATGGGTCAATCCAGCAACGATTCATTTCCTACTGTCATGCACGTTGTCACCTTGTTAGAAATGGAAAACTCTCTTGTTCCGCAAATTACAGATTTAATTTCCTGTATTCGCAATAAAGCCAATGAGTGGAGCAATATTGTTAAAATGGGCAGAACACATTTGCAGGATGCCGTTCCACTAACGGTAGGGCAAGAGTGGTCAGGCTGGGCACAACAACTTGAAAACGCACTGAATACACTACTTTCTGCCCGGTCGGGCCTGGCAGAACTAGCGGCAGGTGGTACAGCTGTAGGTACTGGATTGAATGCCCCCAAAGGCTTTGGCAAAGCCATTGCCGAGCATATTGCCGCTTTAACAGGCAAACCTTTTGTAACCGCTCCCAATAAATTTGCGGCTCTTGGCGGACTGGATGCCATGGTACAGACATCTGCCGGGTTACGTGGATTAGCTGTCGTCTTAATGAAAATTGCGAACGACATGCGGTGGTTAGGGTCTGGACCGCGATGTGGATTATCCGAACTTTTTTTACCAGAGAACGAGCCCGGCTCCTCCATTATGCCAGGTAAAGTCAACCCAACACAGTGCGAAGCACTGGTTATGATCGCTACCCAAGTAATGGGTAATGATACAACAGTTGCATTTGCCGGTGCTCAAGGGAATTTTGAACTCAATGTTATGCGACCGGTGATCGTAGCCAATGTTTTACAATCGATCAGAATTTTGGCTGATGGATGCAGAAATTTCCGGAAGTTCTCAGTAGAAGGTACAAAATTAAACGAGGCGAAAATTAAGCATTATGTAGATGTATCTGTTATGCTGGTAACTGCTCTAAGCCCAGTTATCGGATATGATAAAGCCTCAGCTATTGCCCACCGCGCCATGGAACAGAATGAAACGCTGAGAGATGCCGCATTGGCATCAGGCGTAAGCGCTGCACTCTTTGACCAGCACGTTGATCCCCGTCAAATGGTTGGAGACGGATTGGCTGGAGCATAAGCTTTCAGTAAATCACAAACTTTCAACTTATGATTGAGTTTAAATCCATCAAAACACTGCACGTCATCTAAATAACTAAACAAAAAAGGGAGGCATATGGAATGCCTCCCTTGTAATACGCTTTAGTGGTTTATGGGTCTTTACGCTGTTTGCTGCGCACCGCGATAATCAGCATGTCTGGATTGTTTTTTCTTTTTCTCCAGCATTTCGGTGTGGCGGCGCGCTTCAGGCGAAATTCGCAGGCATAGTGTCATCACACCAGCCAGCAGATAAAGCCCCGAGAAGCTCCATATAACCCCCTCTAACCCCATACCAAACCATGATTCGCAAACACTAACAACAGCGGGTCCAACCCACGTGCTAGCCCCAGCGCCTAAACCCAGAATGGAAAGAGCCGCTGCTTTTTCCTTAGGGCAGATTAAAGGCATCAAGCCAGACATAGGAACGAATGCCGCAACAGTTCCGCCATAAACAAAACCGGCAATCGCAGCCAGAGCAAAATTACCAGGGTACCATAACGGCACATAGTAAAAGAGTGGAATTGTTACGCAACATCCAACACAACCGCCAATGGCAATAACAAACCGATGCCCGAGTTTGTCTGCCAGCATACCTGCAGCAAGATTAAACAGAATATTGCCCAGAAAAATAAGAGAAAGAAGATCAAGCCATTGCGATTGAGAAAAATGGAGTTGATCAACAAAAAATGCTGGCATAATTGCTAAAAAAGCATACTCGGACGAGGTGTTAATAGTCCTGATAATTCCAGATGCAAAAGTTTTTGGTTCACGCCACATAATGCTGATTGAACCAAAGAATATCTGCTTTTTATCGGCATTGGCCTGAGCCAGAGGTTTGGCTCCAATGGGTTCACGCACACACAGCAGAGCAATCAGGCCACCAGCAATAACTAATCCGAGCGAGGACCAAAACGTCGCCAATTCACCAATGTAGGGAATAGTATAACGTGCAAACTGAGACCCTAATGTTGGCAATCCGGCCGAAAAAGAAAACCAGAACCATCCTGCTGCAGATCCTAGCATTCGCGCGGGAGTAGCAGCTGCAATCCAGACCAGAAAACCATAGGCAAACAATGGATATGCAAAGCCACGCAACGTGTAAAACAATAAGGTCATGGACAAATTGTCCGGCCCTAATCCCAGAGATAGAAAACCGACCTCAAGCAGCGCCCAAAGCAACAAACCAGCCCACATGGTGCGCTTTGGCCCATAAAGATCTGAGAGTGGCCCCGCCAGCCATGCAGAAAGCATGACTGTTACCCCATATGTTGTGAACATAAGGTTTACGTCACCCTGACTATGCCCGTGGTGCAGCATATAAGTATCAAGGTATCCAGCTTCCACACCATCGCCGACCATAAATAAAAGCAGGCCGACAAAACCAAAAAAAAGCGGCTGAGGAATACCCAAAAGGGCGGCGAGTCCACGCGGCGGCATGGATGATTGAGGGCTTGTCTCTGGCAAGACGCTCTCTCCTTATGTAATTTTTTGCAGTCTGTTAAACAAACAAAGCCCTAAGGAGTAAGGGACACAGACATGCGTGATGCCAGCTCAGAATAAAAATTCTGAGCTACAAAGATACGAGCACGAAAACAGGATCGCGCATCACGAAAAAGAAGCACAGGAATGTGCAGTTGCAGTATCATATAAACATAAAATCATTGAACCTCAAGATATTTTTTATAAATAACTCAGAAAGTAAAAAATATTATTTAAAATAACGGATTATATTCTTAACTATAATACGAATTTATTATTTGCAATAACTATATATTTAATTATTTTTATTATTCTAATACATGGGTTTTTTATTTTTCCCATATTGAAAAAATTTCAGAATAAAAAATGTACCCAGATGTTCCCAAAAAGAAATCAGAACCATCTTCAGATTTACGGAACAACTATGTAGTTTTTTATTAATTTCGAACAAATATTTATATAGGTTATCTAACAGCCTAATCTTTTATCTCTTTCAAGATGAGACAAATCATTAACCAGATCATTTATTGGAAATGACCAATTCAATGCCTCTGGTTGCTGATAAATACGTAATTTATCATACCACGGAGAATCTTTACGCCCACAAAGCCAGCGCCAGCACTGATCATAACGAGACAACATCCAGACTGGTTTACCAAGTCCGGCAGCTAGATGCACAACAGATGTATCGACCGCAATAACCATATCCAGATTGCTCACTAAGGCAGCGGTATCATCAAAATCATGTAGCAGTTTCGAATGGTCCACTAACTTCATACCTACAGGCGGCGTTTTAGCCTGAATACTTTTTTCCCCTACCTGCAGACTATAAAATAAAACATTGGGGACTTTAGCTAACGGTGCCAAGCTTTGCAGACTAATAGATCTTCTCTTATCCACAAACTCCACATATCTCACTTCACGATGAGGGGATCCCGCCCAAACTAGCCCAATCCGTAATGTTGGTACGCAGGCGTTAAAAAATAGGTCTTTTTCTAATCGTTTTTGCCAAGCAGCTACCTTGGCAGGATCTGGTTTCAGATATCCCTTACTCAATGGAATAGTTTGCAAAGTTGTTCCTAAAAAATATGGCAAACTCCCCACAGAACATTCTAAATCATGAGGAGGAGCAACATCATCAACTGTAATAAATAGCTGATTAGGGAAAGAACGCTGCAATAATGTTAAAAGTTCTTTTCTTACTTTTACAATAACCTGGCCACCACGGTCTGCAACAAACGGAACAAAACGCACGAATTGCAGCATATCTCCAAATCCACCTTCTGTATGAATAAGGAGGGTTTTGCCTACAAATGACTCTCCATTCCACAATGGTCCTTGCAGATTATGCTTACCAATAATATTACTGTTCCAGCGCCATTCATACGCTTTAAACCCTTCTATATACTCGCCTTGAGCAAGAAGAGAGAGGGCATAGTTCGTACGGCTCTGCCCATTATTGGGTTCAATCTGTATAGCTACTTTATGAAAATTCTGCGCCAGAGAATGTCGTCCCTGCCCATCCAACGCCACACCTAAATTACTCAGAGCCAAAGCATGTTGCGGCTGGAGTTTAAGGCAGGTTTTGTAAGATTCAATTGCACCTCGGTAATCCTGTTGTTCAAACAGCACATTTCCAAAATTTGACCACGCATCTGCCATATCTGGCTTAATTTTTACAGCGCGTTTTAATAGATCTTGAGCGGCACGGAATTCACCGAGTGAACACAATAATCCACCATAATTATTAAGCACATAAGCATTATTCGGATCTTTCTGTAATTCTACCTGATATGCAGCAACAGCCTCCTGCAAACGATTAGCGCGATGTAATGCAGCACCATCCATAACTTGCGTAGCAGACATAGTCGATTTTTCAGAAGGCGAAGTATGCGACATGGCTTTACAACTCAAGTATTATTAAGGGCAAAAATAGTGCAGCGTCTATCGAAGAAAATAATTATGCTGATTTTATAAATCCGACCAGTTTTTCGGCTTCCATTACAATGGGCTCTGCAATGGCCTGAGCACGCTGGGCACCATTGTGTAAAATCTGCGCAAGATGCGTCTCATCCTGTAAAAGTTGAGATGTTTTAAGTGCAATGGGGGCAATTTCATTAACAACCACTTCAGTCAGAGCTGTTTTAAAAGGCCCAAAACCTTGACCTTGGTGTAAATTCAGCACTTGCTGAATACTCATACCTGACAAAGCCGCATAAATGGAAACCAGATTTTTCGCTTCTGGGCGGTTTACTAACCCCGAAGGATCAGATGGCAGTACATCTGCATCGGTTTTTGCACGTTTAATTTTTAATGCAATTGTATCGACATCATCTGTCAATTCAATCCGACTTTGCGCCGATGGATCTGACTTGGACATTTTTTTTGACCCGTCACGCAAACTCATCACACGCGCAGCTTCTGGCGGAATAAGAGCTTCTACCTGCGGGAAAAACTCCACGCCGTAATCATGATTAAATTTTTGAGCTATATCGTTGGTTAGTTCAAGATGCTGTTTTTGATCTTCACCCACGGGAACACGAGTTGCTTTATATGCCAATATGTCTGCCGCCATCAGGTTGGGATAGACATACAGGCCGGCAGAATGATTTTCCCGATCCTTACCTGCTTTATCTTTAAATTGTGTCATGCGGTTCAACCAACCAAGCCTAGACACACAATTAAAAATCCAAGCCAGACGTGCGTGAGCCGATACAGCAGACTGATTAAACAGAATGTGTCGTTCCGCATCAATCCCTGATGCCAGCAAAATAGCTGCCTGCGTCAGGGTATGCTCACGTAGTTTTGCCGGATCCTGCCATACCGTAATGGCGTGCATATCAACAAGACAGAACACACATTCATGATCATCCTGGAGATTAACCCAGTTACGGATTGCACCAAGGTAATTCCCCAGTTGCGGAACACCAGAAGGTTGGATGCCAGAAAAAATACGTTGCATAGAGTTATCACTACTACCTAGAATGAAACAAAGTAACCAAGATTATTGAGTGTTTATAGCTTTATGTAATAGGCTTTTACCATAACGCCATTCTCTCAAAAAACTCGACTACTTTGAGGAATATAGTGGAGAGGAACGAACCTATCGACACCTGATGGCCCGTTCCTTCCTTGCATAATACCACAACCATGCAAGGAAGAAGGGTAGGGGAAACCGATATTCCTTACGGAGTATTATGTGTGTGTTCCACACCTAGAAGCTGAATGCGGAATACCAAGGGGCTATCAGACGGAATAACCCCCATGGATTTATGCCCGTAACCCAGCTCCGGTGGCACATACAGCATCCATGTATCACCCACATGCATTAAGGGCAGGGCTTCCATCCATCCGGCCACCAGACCATCTAACGGCATCTGCATATAAGCCCCGTTTCCATGCTGGTCCGAACCATCAAAGATGGACCCATCAGGCAAACGGCCCTCATAAATGAGCATCATAATATCCCCTTTACGGGGTTGCTCACCGTCTTTGGGGCCTGATTCGAGAACTTTATAAGCCAGGCCGTCCTTAAGCACCTTCACACCCGGTTCCGAGCGTAACTTGGCCATTTGCTGCGCCGGTGTCAGCTCGACTTCTTCTGCCTTGTGTCCACCACAAGCACTCAGAGAAACGGCCAGACCAGCCGCGAGCATATACGGAACAAGAGAAAAACGACGGAACATGATGTTTATGTGCTCCCCTACAAAGTCCTAAAAAACTGCCGCTTAAAGAGCGCCACCCTTACGTCCGATTTGCGCACCAAGACGCAAACGCAGAGCATTTAGTTTGATAAAGCCCTGAGCGTCCTCCTGGTTGTATGCACCCTCATCATCTTCAAAGGTCACAACGCGCGTGTCATACAGGCTGTTGGGGCTTTCACGGCCAACGCAAATAACATTGCCTTTGTATAACTTAAGCCGCACACGCCCAGACACTGAGTGCTGGGAGGCATCAATTAGAGCCTGCAACATACGGCGCTCGGGTGAGAACCATAGACCGTTATACAGAATGGAAGCGTAACGGGGCATCAGGCTATCTTTAAGGTGCATAGCCTCGCGGTCCAGAGTAATGGATTCAATGCTACGATGCGCTGTAAGCAGAATGGTGCCACCGGGTGTTTCATATACGCCACGGGACTTCATACCAACAAAACGATTTTCCACCAGATCCAAGCGACCAATGCCGTTGGCTCGACCGAGTTCATTCAGCTTTGTCAGCAATGCTGCGGGAGAGAGTGCAACGCCATTAATCGCAACCGGATCACCGCTGACAAAATCAATGGTAATTTCTGTCGCTTTGTCTGGCGCCGCTTCTGGCGCGATAGTGCGCTGAAAAACAATCTCTTCTGGTGCCACAGCCGGGTCTTCCAGCATCTTACCTTCTGAGGAAGAATGAAGCAGATTGGCATCGACAGAGAAGGGCGCTTCGCCGCGTTTGTCCTTTGCAATCGGAATCTGATTTTCTTCAGCAAAAGATAGCAGACGGGTGCGGGATGTCAGATCCCATTCCCGCCATGGCGCAATGACTGTAATATCTGGCTTAAGAGCATAATATGCCAGTTCAAACCGAACCTGATCATTCCCTTTACCTGTCGCACCATGAGCAACGGCATCGGCTCCAACGGCTTCGGCTATTTCAATCTGGCGTTGCGCAATAAGGGGGCGAGCGATGGAGGTCCCCAGCAGGTACTGCCCTTCGTAAAGGGTGTTGGCACGGAACATCGGGAAGACAAAATCCTTCACGAATGTTTCGCGAAGGTCTTCTACAAAGATTTCCTTGACCCCAAACATTTCGGCTTTTTTGCGCGCGGGCTCCAGCTCTTCCCCCTGCCCAAGATCAGCCGTAAATGTCACGACTTCGCAGCCATAGGTTTTTTGCAGCCACCTCAGAATAACGGACGTATCCAGCCCCCCAGAGTAAGCCAGAACAACCTTTTTTACGTCTTTTTTGGCGGAAGTCGCGCCCATGCACCTAATCTCCTGAACACTTTGATTTGCAGGTTTGTCTTTCTCCTATCACCGAGAAAGACTTGGAACCAGAGCACTTTGCCCGCGAAGCGAACTCGAGCAAAAAAAATTACCTTATTTAGGAAGAATGACCATTTCTGGCGCGTTCGCTTGCGGTCTTTAATTGCCCACATGCCGCCAGAATATCACGACCACGCGGCGTTCGAATTGGAGATGCAAAACCTGCGTTCATAACAATTTCCGCAAATCGGTTTTGCTGTTCGCGCGTGGAGGGGCGATAGTCACTCCCCGGCCAGGGATTAAAGGGAATAAGATTAACCTTGGCCGGAATATCCGAGATCAGACGCACCAGTTCACGCGCATCTGCCTCACTATCGTTAACACCACGCAGCATAATGTATTCAAATGTAATCCGCCGGGCATTACTTGCCGCCGGGTAACGGCGGCAAGCGGCAAGAACTTCCTCAATGGGATATTTACGATTGAGCGGCACTATCTCGTCCCGCAAATCATTCCTTACAGCGTGGAGTGACACTGCAAGGTTAATACCCAGCTCATCTCCGCACCGATCCATAAGCGGCACGACACCTGATGTAGAAAGTGTGATCCGGCGACGTGAGAGACCAATCCCCTCACCATCCATAATAATACGCATCGCTTTAGCGACATTTTCATAATTATAGAGTGGTTCACCCATACCCATCAGAACGATAGTGGATAGCAGGCGAGGGGTATCGCCCTTGGGGCTAGGCCATTCCCCATAAGAGTCTCGTGCAGCCATGAACTGACCGACAATTTCCGCAGCTCCCAGATTACGCACCAGTTTCTGTGTGCCTGTATGACAGAATGTGCATGAAAGCGTGCAACCAACCTGTGAAGAAATGCAAACAGCCCCACGATCTTCACGCCGGTCAGGAATGTACACAGTCTCTGCTTCCTGCCCATCACGAAAACGAAAGAGAAACTTCCGCGTTTCATCCTGAGAGGTTTGAACAGTTGTTGCCAGAGGTCGGGCAATCACGAATTTTTCTGCGAGTTTTTGCTGAAGCGGCTTGGCTATGCTGCTCATAAGCGAAAAATCTGTAACACCCTGATGATAAATCCAGTGCCACAACTGCTTGGTACGGAAAGGTTTTTCACCTATTTCAACCAAAATCTCCGTCAATTCCTCGCGTGAAAGACCAACAATATCCCGCCGTCCATCTGCTGTCACAGGGGATG
This sequence comes from Drosophila punjabiensis, assembly GCA_008042585.1. NCBI lineage: Eukaryota > Metazoa > Arthropoda > Insecta > Diptera > Drosophilidae > Drosophila > Drosophila punjabiensis. The sequence continues at coordinate 75,605 of VNJR01003916.1, forward strand.
GAGGGCTGAATAATGCGGCTTTTGCCAGAATACGGGCACGCTCATCTGCATTCAGCGCGGTAACCGCAGCGGCATCGGCAGGGACTGAAGCAGAAGAAACTGAAGACGACATGACGGTGATGCACTGTTTCAAAAAATGAAGAGAGGGGGCTTATAACAAAAAAAGAGGCTGACAGATACCAGCCTCTTTCTCTTTATTCCAACCAGCTCATATCTGCAGGCATAATTTTACTGGGTGGGAGCGTGATTCTGATTTTTTAATGCATCTTGGAGCCAAGATGCCATGGTCATTTTGGATGTATCGACATTATCCAAAATCATACCAATGGTTTGGGCCGAATACGCATCCGGCTTTGTATCCCCCGAAATAGGGAATGACGGGCGAGCAATTTCGATCGTTAGCGCAGGACCAGCCGTTTTATCATCCCCCATACTTGCAGGAGCAGGCGTATCTTCCTGAATGTCAGCAACAACCGACAGCTTTGTAGCTTCCGGATTTTGCCCAAAATAAAGATAAGCATAGGTTGCCGCAGCAGAAAGAACGTCTTTTACCGTCTGACGGTAAATATCCGCCGCACCAGATACCTCCCCGACATGCAGGGTTGCTGGATCAGCTTTGATTCTGAGCGTGCCATTCTGCATATCATCTTGCAGCACCAGTCCATCCTGCTCATATCCACGAAGCAGAACACTCCCTGTTTCTGTTTGAACAGAGGCAGAAGGATGGTGAACTGGAGCTGCCCACACGAGCGAACTAGAAGTAAGCAGGAAGGCCGCGCCAAACAATGTTGTTATTTTGCGCATGATGTTGAGTTGCTTCCCCTGAGATGAACTGACTTATGTATGATCTCAGAGAATTGTGGCAAAAAAACTGGCCACCTGCCATGCAAAAAACGGGATGCGACGTGAAAATATAATTTAAGATTTACGCACTACACTTTTTCATGCTTCACGCCGCGCTGCTATAAGGAATTCTTTATTTCCTTCCGGCCCTGTGATCGGACTAAGCTCTATACCCAGCACCTGCCAACCCGGCAGATTGTTCCACCAGTTGTATATACTGGCACAAACACTTTCATGCACAAGAGGGTCACGCACCACTCCTTTAGCACCAATCTGTTCACGCCCTGCCTCAAACTGCGGTTTTATTAACGCTACAGCCCACGCATTCTCGGCAGCCAGTTGCAAAGCAGCCGGTAAAACAGTCCTGAGACCAATAAAGCTTGCATCACAAACTACGACCTCTGGTGCCACTGGAATCAGTGTACTGTCCAAATAACGGGCATTACATTTTTCCAGCACGCTAACCCGCGGGTCTGAACGCAGTTTCCAAGCTAACTGCCCATGCCCCACATCCACAGCATAAACATGCTCAGCCCCATGCGTCAGCAGAACGTCCGTAAAGCCCCCGGTGGAGGCTCCAACATCCAAGCATTGCCGCCCTTCGGGCGAAAGGTGGAAATGCTCCAGAGCATGAGCAAGTTTGCACCCACCTCGGGATACCCATGGATGCTCCTGTCCCCGCAGTTCCAAAGGCGCATCGTCCGAAAGCTGGTCTCCTGCCTTGGAAATGCGCTTGGTCCCACTAAAAACAAGACCAGCCATAATCAAAGCCTGCGCTTTGGTACGGCTTTCAACCAGTCCACGGTCCACTAATATCTGATCGGCGCGACGACGAGCCATATGCTCAGGCCGTCCTCTCTTCCGTCAGCTTAACACCCAGCGCATTAAGTGCGGTTGCGACGATGTGGGGGGCGGAGAGCCCTGCCTCGTCATACTGCGCATCCTGCGTGTTGTGGTCGATAAAGCGGTCAGGCAGGGTCATGGGGCGGAAGCGGACCTGATCAAGCAGGCCGGTGCGGGCCAGATGATGGCAGACCAGCGAGCCAAACCCGCCTTCGGACCCTTCCTCAATGGTAATCAGCACCGCATGGTTGCGGGCCAGATTTTCCACCAGCGCCGTATCAAACGGTTTGGCAAAGCGGGCATCCGCCACGGTCGGTGGCAGACCCTGAGCCGCCAGCATGTCTGCTGCCTGCAGGCAGGCCCCAAGCCTTGGCCCGAGCGAGAGAATGGCAATGCCTCCCGTCAGGGCACCAGACTGGCGGCCCATCTCGCGGATAATCCGGCCCTTGCCAATTTCCAGCACCTGACCTTCGGCAGGCAGGTCCAGACCCAGACCATTGCCGCGCGGGTAACGCAGGGCAATCGGACCGTCATCAAACTCGGCGGCGGTGGCTGTCATATGCAGCAGTTCCAGCTCGTCCGATGGGGCCATGATGGTCATGCCCGGCAGGCAGCCTAGGTACGCAATGTCAAAAGACCCGGCATGGGTCGCCCCGTCCGCACCAACCAGCCCCGCACGGTCAATGGCAAAGCGGACCGGCAGGTTCTGCAACACCACATCGTGCATGACCTGGTCATACGCACGCTGGAGGAAGGTGGAGTAAATGGCGCAGAACGGCCGCAGCCCTTCGGTGGCCATACCTGCGGCAAAGGTGACCGCGTGCTGCTCGGCAATACCCACGTCAAAAAAGCGGTCGGGATAGTTCTTGGCAAAGGCATCCAGCCCCGTGCCGGATGGCATGGCGGCGGTGACGGCCGTCAGGCGCCGGTCGGTCTGTGCACGGCGCACAAGCTCACGCGCAAAAACAGAGGTGTAGCTGGGCGGGCCAGCCGGGCCTTTTTTCTGCTCGCCAGTAACAACGTTGAACTTGGCAACCGCATGGTATTTGTCGCCAGCATTTTCTGCCGGACGGTAACCATGACCTTTTTCTGTAATAACATGCAGCAGGATCGGGCCTTTATCCGTATCGCGCAGGTTGCGCAGGATATTGACCAGCTGCGGCAGGTCGTGCCCATCCACCGGGCCCACGTAATAAAAGCCCAGTTCTTCGAACAGGGTGCCGCCGGTAATCATGCCGCGGGCGTATTCATCCGCCTTGCGGGCTGTCCGCTCGACCGGGGCAGGCAGTTTTTTGACAAACTTGCCCGCCAGCTCGCGCAGCTCCATGAACTTGCGGGAGGACATAAGGCGCGAGAGATAGTTGGACATGGCCCCAACCGGCGGGGCAATGGACATTTCGTTATCGTTGAGGATGACAATCAGCCGTTCGGCCCCGGGGCCAGCCACGGCGGCGTTGTTCATGGCCTCATACGCCATCCCGGCGGAAATGGAGCCATCCCCGATGACCGCAATCACATTGCGTTCCCGGTAGGAGGGGTCTTCCTCCGCGCGCAGGTGGTGCGCCACGGCCATGCCCAGTCCGGCGGAAATGGAGGTGGAGGAGTGGGCCGCGCCAAACGGGTCGTATTCGCTCTCCGCCCGGCGGGTAAAGCCGGACAGGCCACCCGGCTGGCGCAACGTGCGAATACGCTCGCGCCGCCCGGTCAGGATCTTGTGCGGGTATGCCTGATGGCCAACATCCCAGATCACCCGGTCATCGGGTGTATCAAACACCGCGTGCAGCGCTACGGTCAGCTCCACAACACCAAGCGAGGCACCAAGGTGCCCACCAGTGGTGGAGACCGCATCCACAGTCTCGGCCCGCAGTTCATCCGCAAGCTGCTTGAGCTGCTCAACAGACAGGTTACGAAGGTCCGCAGGAACGCGCACACGATCCAGCGCCGGAAAACGGCCAAGAGTGGGAATCGGGGACGGGGCGTTCTTGTTGTCAGAACTGACCATGCGATTGTTTCCATCTTCTTTTTAGCGGGGAACGGCACACAACTGCCCTTCCAAGGCAGGGTGTAACGCCCCCCGGCGTGCCTTACATCGCGTTAACATGCCGACAGACATCGCGAACCAATGGGGTTTGGTTTAATGTTTTGTGAAAGAACGCAAGCATGGAAACAAAAGTCACTGGCGATTGTGTCTTTTTTGCAACAGGGGTCGAAAAAGACTTGAGCTTGACAAACGAGGCCACCTATATGCAGGCGAATACCTCATACACGCATGGCTATACATGTTCCGTGCCTGTCGCTCCTTCAAACAGTCCACTGGTGGAGTAGCAGGCCACGCTGGCAACAGGTCTGGTCACGCGCTTGATGGACAGACTCACTACTGATTTGTCTTAATGAACTTTACTACCAGTCACGATACGGGCGTTAAGTGGATGCGCCGAAGCGGGGGTTTATGGCCGTACCGATAATGCAGGCCGTCAGGGTCGGCAGTTACGTTGTCAAACAGCACATTACGGGGCGCAAGCGCTATCCGCTGGTGCTTATGCTTGAGCCGCTTTTTCGCTGCAATCTGGCCTGTGCAGGCTGCGGAAAAATCGATTACCCAGCGGCTATTCTCAACCAGCGCATGACCGTGCAGGAATGTCTGGATGCAGATGCGGAAGCAGGCGCACCAGTTATTGCCGTGGCCGGCGGGGAACCGCTGCTGCACAAGGAAATGCCGGAAATCATCCGTGGGCTGATCGCGCGCAAGAAATACGTTTACCTGTGCACGAACGCCCTGCTGCTTGAGAAGAAGATGGACGATTATGAACCATCTCCCTTCTTCTCATGGGATGTGCATCTGGATGGCGACAAAGCCCAGCATGATGCCTCCGTCTGCCAGGATGGTGTGTACGAACGTGCGGTTGCAGCCATTAAAAAGGCCAAGGCGCGCGGCTTCCGTGTGTCCATCAACTGCACCGTGTTTGATGGGGCAGACCCGCAGCGCATGGCCAACTTCTTTGATGAAGTGATGGCGATGGGTGTGGACGGGATTATGACTGCACCGGGCTACGCTTACGAGCGTGCGCCTGATCAGGCACACTTCCTCAACCGCCAGAAGACCAAGCAGCTCTTCCGTGATGTGTTCCGCCTTGGCAAGGGCAAGAAGTGGCGCTTTACGCAGTCTCCTCTCTTCCTCAACTTCCTTGCTGGGAACGAGCAGTACCACTGCACGCCGTGGGGCAAACCCCTGCGCAACGTGTTTGGCTGGCAGCGTCCGTGCTATCTGCTGGGTGAAGGATACGCCAAGTCCTTCCGTGAGCTGATGGAAGACACCAAATGGGATGATTACGGCACCGGCAACTACGAAAAGTGCGCCGACTGCATGGTCCATTCCGGCTATGAATCCACAGCGGTCATGGATGCTGTGCGCCGCCCCTGGCACATTGCCAAGGTTGCGCTGTTTGGCCCTGAAACCGAAAAGCCCATGGTGCCGGAAATCTCGCTCGCTAACCAGCGGCCTGCCCAGTACGTCTTCTCCAAACAGGTGGAAGAGCAGATGGAAGCCATTGCGGCGCGCAAGCCTGCCAAGGCCCCGCGCGTTAAGGTGGTACGGACCGAAGGGGCCAATGACGAGTCCCCCAAAGCCGCAGCTCCAGCAGAAAGCACTGCGGCAGACTGATCCCGCGTTAAGCGAATCGGTTTTGCAAGATAGAAAACGGCTCCTTCGGGGGCCGTTTTTTTATGCGCACCCAAAAAAGAATACCGATTTGGTCCGCTTTATTGGATGGGCAGACATACACTCCCCGCATGGAGTTGATGGGTGGGGTGGGTCGCACGTTCGGCGCTGGTCTCACGCGGGATCATCCCTTATCGTGCGCAGCGGGGCATTTGTTGTGCAAAGCCCGCTATAGCAAAAGGCGTGTTGGTTTTACCCATGGCACTTTCCATTCTTGTTATTTTCTTTCTGGTTTTTCTCAATGCTGTGTTCGCCATGGGTGAGCTGGCTCTTATTTCCGTGCGTAAGCCACGTCTGGCCCAGCTGCAGGAGAGCGGCGTGCGGGGTGCGGACCGCGCCATGCGTCTGGCGGAAGACCCCCAGATCTTCCTGCCCACCGTGCAGGTCGGCATGACTCTGGTTTCCATTCTGGAAGGGACGTTTGGCGGGGTTCAAATCGAAGCCCACCTGACCCCCATTCTGGAACGTTTTGCCGTGCTTAAACCGTTTGCTCCGCAGCTTTCCATGGTGGTCGTGGTGGTTTTTATTACCACGATCATGCTGGTGCTGGGGGAGCTGGTGCCCAAGCAGCTGGCCCTGCGTGAACCCGAAAAAATGGCAGCCCGGCTGGCCATGCCACTGGAGATGCTGGCCAGACTGACAGGGCCGGTTGTTATGCTGCTGCGGGCCTCCTCCAACATGGTGCTGCGTTTGATGGGAGCGAGCGATGCGGTGAACCAGAGCCTGACGGAAGAGGAGCTGAAAGCCTACATTGCCGAAGGCGCACGTCTGGGCGTGCTGGAGCACGAGGAGCGGAGCATGATCGAACGGCTCCTGCGTCTGGCTGACCGGCCTGTGCGGGCGATTATGACGCCCAGAAATGAACTGTGCTGGATTGACCGCCACGCAGGGCGCGAAGCCTTGGTGCAACTGCTCAAGCAGACAAGCTATGCCCGCATTGTTGTTTGCGAAGGTGGGGTGGATAACCCGGTTGGCGTTATTCTGGCCAAGGATATGCTGGACCGGGTGCTGGAGGGGATGCCCGTGTCCATAGAGGCGGGTATGCGGCCCATGGTCGTGGTGCCAGACAGCATTTCCGCCCTTGATATGCTCGAGCGGATGCGCAGCATTACACTGGGCATGGCCTTTGTGCTGGATGAATATGGTGCTTTTGAAGGGGTGGTCACCCCTGCCGATCTGTTTGACGCCATTGTGGGGGAAACCTCGCACGAGCAGCCCCAGTCCAGCCACCATGCTGCCAACGTGCCTGCGCCGGATGCGGTGATCGTGCTCGAAGGAACTGCCTCGGTGGACGAGATCAAGGATATGCTGGGTCTGCGTTCCTTGCCCGAAGAAGGGAGCTACCACACGCTTGGCGGCCTGCTGCTGGCCTTATTGCGGCGTGTGCCTGCAGCGGGCGACAAGGTGGCTTACGATGGCTGGCTGTTTGAGGTGCTGGAGGTTGAAGGTCGCCGGGTTGCCCGTGTGCGTGCCAGCCGGCAGGCACTGGCGGAGAATTAACGGGTCCATGTTCTGTGTGGTGGGTGGAGCAGGCCCCACCGGAGGAGGGTGCGGCAGTGGGCCAGTAACTTCCCCACAGGCTGGTATGACAAAAGGGGCGCAGCATGGCTGCGCCCCTTTTGTTTGGCCGTGTGGTCTGGTGGACCTGCGGCCTTACCGTATGACCTGAGGGGTTAGTGCAGGGTGCTGGCCAGTGCGGTTTCGTCCGCAAAGTCGGGCCAGGTGCCATGGGCCAGCGCACTGAGGGAGGGTGCTGGCAGCTTCATTTTTGCTGCATAGCGCCACAGGTACGTCAGGGTCCGGTGCACGTAGTTCCGGGTCTCCTGGTTGGGGAGCAGCTCCATGAACAGGAGCGGATCGTCCGAGGAGGCTGCCAGATTTTCCCAGTGTGCCAGTGCATTGGGGCCTGCGTTGTAGCTGGCCAGAAGGCGAATAATATCCCCGCCACGGGCTTCCGTATGGTTGGCCTGCTGGGTCAGCTTGGCCAGATACTGCACATAACGCTGCCCAATCTCCAGATTAAGGCTGGGGTCATGCAGGGCAGAGGCCGAACGCTCGAACCTGTGGTTGGGGTTGGTGGTGGAGGCACTGGTTACAAAATCTGCCGTTATGGGGCGGATTTGCATTAATCCATGCGCCCCTGCACCCGATACGGCGTGGGCATCAAAGTTGGATTCCACGCGGGCCAGCGCATAAACCAGCGCCGGGTCCATGGTAAAACCATTGCGTGGTTTAAGCTGGGGCAGAGGGGTGTCGTCCATGTTCTGCGCGGTGGCGGCCTGATTATGCAGGGAATCTTCCATCTCACGCGCAAGGTCATGCAGTCCGGCGGCATCTGCGACCAGTTGGAACGAGCGGGCCAGTGTTACGTCATGCAGGCTGGGCCATGCACGGCGCATGGCGTTTTCGGCCATTTCCGGCTCCCCGACCTGAATGAGAGCAAACACGCGGCGACCGACCTCGGTATTTCCAACGGCTTCCAGATCAATTTCGGTCAGCACCGGAGCAGAGGCAGCGCTCTGGCTGGCATTGCCTGAGCTTTCCAGCGGGGCAAAGCTGGCCAGACCGTGGCGTTCGCTCAGCTTGTGGGGTGTTGTGCCTGAATGCAGCATGTTGCTGGCCAACAGCCCGTAGAACGTCCGGGGGAAGGTTGCCGCATGTTGGAGCCAGAGGTGCTGGCTGTGCGGGTTGTTGGTTTTTTCGTACGTGCGGGCAGCCCAGAAGGCGTTTGCAGCCCGCATTTCCGGCGTGGCGCGTGGCGCGTGGGAGGCCCGCTCAAAAAATGGCGTTGCCTCGCTGTAAGCCTGCTTTTGCCACAGGGCCAACCCGGCAATGTAACCTGCCAGTGCGTTTTGCTCGTGTGCAACGCTCTGGGCCGTGCGGCTTATGTCCAACGCCAGATCGGTTTCCCCCGCTGCCAGCATGGCCTGTGCCGTTTCGGCCTGTAACTGGGCCGCGTAGGCAGGGGTCATGCCCGGAGTAATGCTGATCAGGTGGAGGGCACTGTGCACACCCTTAAGGCCCCATGTCGTGCGTTCGCGCAATGTGCGGTCCAGCATGGGGTTGCGGGTGAACTCCTGCAATGGCCCTGCCGCCAGAGCGGCATGTTCAGGGGCCAGATGCTCGGCAGAAGGGGCCGCAGGCATAGGCCCACCCCGCTCGGACAGGCTTGCAAGGCGTGCCCACACGGCGGGTGCATCTGCGTAGCTGGTATATTGCTTGAGCCAGTTGCGCAGTTCGGTTGCGCTGGGGTGGTAGCTTGGGTTGAGATAACGGTTTGCTTCAACCTCGCCCAGCAGCAATGAATCGGTCAGATGGGTGGTGCTGCTGATTGCCTCGGCAAAGGCTCCCATCCGCTGAAGCCGAAAAATGGTGCGGATATGAGTGGCTACATCGGGTGGTAGTGGTTTGGGTAGAGCAAGATCATCCCCTTCCGGAAAAGCCCGGCGTGGCAGAACCATCGCAAGCTCTTCGCTGTGCGGTTCTACCCCGTGGTCCGGGGAACTGGCGTGGGCTCTCGTCGTGCTGACGGAAGCGCTGGCCAAAAGAGCGGCTCCAGCCAAAAAGGCTTTTGCCGCGATCTGATGAGGAATTTGACCTATCGCTCGCATGGCTGGCGGGGTCTAGGCGTTTTGCGCGCAAAAAGCAAGTTTACTCTGTGTAAACATTGGCCGGGGCGTTTCAAAAACTGTTTGGGTGTTTGCCGTAACGCGCCGGTTGTTGCTTGCGGAGTTCTTTGTTTTCCAAAGGTATTTGGCGTTATTTCATTCTGTAATTCTTTGTGAGGTGGGGAATGATATTTCCGGCGTGGTAATGGTTGCTTTACGGGTCGTCCCGCAGTGTTTTCATGACCATCATCAGCGTTTGCCATATCTCCCTGCGTGCCGTGGGGGAGGCCCGGAGCTGGAGCGGATGACGCATGACCACAGCGGGAATGGTCGGACCATCTGGCAGGGTCAGCGCGCTCCATTCGCGGCGTTGCGCGGGAGTGTCCCTGCCGAGCAGCATGGTTGCTGGCAGGCGGCCGCACAGCACAAGGCGGCGGGGGGCAAACAGGGTAATGGCCCGTTGTAAAAAGGGCAGGCATATCCGTTGTTCTGCATCCGATGGGGGGCGGCCACCGGGCGGGCGCCACGGCAGGGCGGTGGCAAGGGCCAACTGGCTGCGCTCCAGTGGAAGAGGGGCCAGCAGGGCGTCCAGCAGGGAGCCGCACAGACCGGCAAAAACCTGCCCGCTCCGGTCCTCATCCGCATCAGGCGCTTCCCCGATCAGCATCAGGGGGGCGTTGTGCGGGCCGGTCGGTGCCAGTGTGTGCATGGCCGTTGCATGGAGGGAGCAGGCGGCAAAGCCTTCCATAGCCGCACGCAGGGCATCGGGTGTTGTGGCCTGTGCCGCCGCATGTTGGGCAAGGGCAATGGACTCGCCCAGACTTGTTACACCTGCTGCTGCCGCTGGGGTGGCGGCCATTGGGGGCGTTTTGGGGGGGGCTGGCTGGTGGTGTGTGGTGTGTGGCCCTGCGGCTGGTGCGCCCGGTGTTACGCCTGATCCGGTCCGCGTTGGCGCGGCAGGGAGCCGGAACGCCCCCGCTCCGGTCTGGCGGTGGTCCGTGGCCTGATCGGTTACGGCGGTATCCACCCCCCATTCAGTATAGAGGCGGAGGAGGGAGAGGGCGTCTTGCATCATTCAGACCGTATCACAGGCGGGGTGCGGAGCAGAATATGAAGCTGATGGTTTGGTGGTTTGGCATGAGCGCGGTAGAGAAAAACCAGCCGTTCATGTTGTTCCTCTCCGCTACGCTGGCAGATGTGGGGCGTGTGGCACGGCAACCCGGTGCTGCCGCCTCAGCTTGAATAGGGTTCTTATGCTGTTTTGTCGCCTTATGCCTATGGTTTTCCTGTTGTCTGCCACAATGCTGGTGCCTCCGGCTCTTGCGGCAGCGCCCGAGCCTGCAAACGTTTTGCACAACAAAAGCAACCCGGTTGAGCCGGCGCAGACTGGGCATGTCGATTCGCAAGCCTTCCTGCGCGGTATTGTGGCGGTTCATCTGGGGGATGATCTGGAGGCTGCCCAGGCTTATAACACTGCATTGCAGGCAGACCCCGCAAACATGGACCTGCTGCGGCAGGCTTTTGTGCGCAACATTATGGCGGGGAACCCGCAGGCGGTGGAACTGGCGCGGCAGGTGGATAAAAACATCCCAAGCCGCAGCGTTGTGTCCGCCATGGTGTTGGGGAACGATGCGGCAGTCCGCGGGGCATGGCCCGATGCGGTGCAGTATTATCATCGTGCGGGGGCGGACCCCATGGCCCACCTGATTCTGCCCCTGCTGCTTGCATGGTGCCAGCAGGCGCAAGGTCACGCGGATGCGGCAATAGAGAGCCTGCTCCATGCACAGACCTCCGTATTGCAACCGTTTTACACATTACATGCCGGGATAATTGCGCAGGTTGCAGGCCAGTCCGAACGTGCGGGAGCCCTGTTCGAGCAGGCCCAGAAGATCATGCCGGGGTACGATATGCTGCTAACGCGTTCCTACGCCGCATGGCTATGGGCGCATGGCAAGCAGGACAAGGCGCGCACCGTTATTCGCAAACTGGTGGAAACAGATGCCGTTCTGGCGCTGGCCGGACCAGCCTTGCAGGCCAATATTGCCCATTACCCCGTAACGTCCCCGCAGGCGGGCATTGCCCGTGGCTATGTGCTGACTGCATTTTTGCTGCGCCAGCAGGCGCGCGAACAGGCCCAGCAGGCCACCAATCCGGAAAATGGAGCATTCAACCAGCTTCAGTTTAACGAGGCCGCCCGCCTGATGCTGGGTTTTGCACTGGCCATGGACCCGACACTGGCCGATGCCCGCCTGATGCTGGCGGAAATACAGGACGACGAACAGCATTTTAACGCCGCCCGCCAGACGCTGGAACGCGTGCCCCCGCAGGACCCGCTGGCCGCAGTGGCAACGCTCCGGCTTGCTGTGCTGGAGAGCGCTAACGACCATCCGGCAGATGCCATTCCCCTGCTCAGGCATTTGGCCGAGCAGGTGCCGGGGCAGATTATTATTGAGCGCGAACTGGGCAGCGCCCTCAGCCAGACCAAGGACTGGCAGGGAGCCATAGCCGCCTATTCCCGTGCGATTGATCTGGCTAACGCACAGAAACGCCCGGACTGGACGCTCCTGTTCCTGCGCGGCATGGCCTACCATGAGGCGGGGGATTGGCCCCATGCCAAGGCGGATGCCCGGGCCGCACTGGCTTATGCGCCAGATGATTCGTTTTTGCTGAACTTTTTAGGGTACAGCATGGCTGAACAGCATGAAGACCTGAACGAAGCGGAAAAACTGCTACAGAAGGCCCACGCGCTGGATGCGCAGGATGCCGCCATAACCGACAGTCTGGGCTGGGTGCGCGTGGAGCGTGGTGACCTTGCCGGGGGCCTGCCCCTGCTGGAAAAAGCAGCGGAACAAACGCCAGAAGACCCGGAAGTCAATTACCATCTGGGCGAGGCCTACTGGCGCGCAGGGCGCAGGACCGAGGCTGTGGACCAGTGGAACATGGCCCTTGGCCTGCACCCCAGCCCTGCGGATGAGGCTCTGATTCGCGCTGCCTTGCAAAAAGCAGGCGTTCCCGCCACAACCTCAGGCGCACAGGCCACGCCCGTGCCTGCCCAACCCGCCCCGGAACAAGGAAAGCACACGCCGTGACCGTTGCCGCATTGGATGTTTCCAGCTTTGCGTTCACAGAGGCCGCACCCGCCAAGGTCAACCTGTACCTGCACGTAACAGGCCGCCGGGCGGACGGGTATCACCTGCTGGACAGTCTTGTTGTGTTTGCCGGTGCGGGGGATGTGCTGCATTACCAACCGGGGCCAGAACCACTGCACCTGCATATTGTGGGCCGGTTTGGCCGTTTGCTGGATGCCTCTGCCGCTGGAGCGGATAATCTTGTGCTCAAGGCCGCCCGTGCATTGCAGGGGCTGTGCGGTACGCAGGCCCATGTGCAGGGTGGCACACTGGTGCTGGATAAAAAACTGCCTGTGGCATCGGGTATTGGCGGCGGGTCAGCGGATGCCGCAGCCACCCTGCGTTTGCTGGACAGGGCATGGAACGTGCAGGCCAGCCGGGAAGACCTGCTTAAACTGGCCGAAACACTGGGGGCGGATGTTCCCGTTTGCCTGCTAAGCCAGACTACGCGAATGGAAGGGATTGGCGAAAACCTGACCCCAGCCCCCCATTTGCCGGAATGCGGCATGGTGCTGGTCAACTGTGGGCAGGCAGTTTCCACCCCCGAAGTTTTCCGCCGCAGGGACGGGGCTTTTGCACCCCGTGCGGCCATGCCGGAGCACTGGGGCAACCTTGCAGATGTTGTGGCGTTCCTTGCGCAGCAGGGGAACAGTCTGGAAGCTCCAGCCTGTGCCGTGTGCCCGCCGGTCGGGCATGTGCTGGCCGACCTTTCCGGGCAGGATGGCTGCCTTATGGCCCGGATGAGCGGGTCTGGGGCAACGTGTTTTGCCCTGTTTGCAACGCCACAGGCCGCACGGCAGGCAGCCGACAGGCTGGAAGATGCCCACCCCGCATGGTGGGTGTGGGGTGGCGGACTGGTCTAAATTAACACCGGAGTTAATTTACCGTTAAAGCGTATTGGTCATAAAGAATTATTAACCAAATGTTATAATTCGCTCCGTATGCCTTCTTCTTCAGGCTGTTTTGAAGGGGAGGTGTCGGGGCATGGCGCATTACGTCAACACCAATGGTGTCACTTACGCGATCACTGACCATCAGGGTTTTTTGGGCGTGCGGGATGGTTATAGGGTCAGCATTACAGACCCCACTGGCGCACGTATTTATGCAGGCGTTATTCACCCGGCTATTTTTGGTGGTCAGTGCAATGGTAATGTGCTGCTTGGGGGCGGGCAGGGCTTGCCCCGTGTTGTACCAGCTCCTGCGGGGGGCACGTATATTGTGCCGCCGGGTGTATATGCCACATTTGGCATAGGCCCCGCCACAGGGCATGTGCCTTGTGGCAGTACCTTCTATATTGGTGGCAATGCCCTGTTGGGCGTAGCACTTGGGGTGCCTGCGGGCCTGTGCGTGCGTGTGGCAGGTGGATGCGCCCTGTTTGGTGCCACAGAGGCTGGGGCAACGCTGGACGGCGCGGTGCTGCGCATAACCCATGGCGGAATTTTCTCCTGCGGTGTGGGGCTGCCCGATGTGCTGTGTGGCGCCACCGTGCAGTTTGGTGCAGGGGGTGGCACGTTGGTGGTTAATGCCGCTCACATGCCGTTTGACCTGTCTGGCACGGTTATTCTGGATTACAACCCGGCCCGGTCCATGATCGAGGTCCGCAATATCTGCCAACCCATTGCAACATACCACGTAACGGGGGCTGGTGCCTGCCGTACGCTTGTGCTGCGTGGGCGGGACCAAACGGAGGTGGGGCGTTTTACGGTAGAGCTGGCCAACGGTGTGGTGCTGGAAGAGGGGAACTACCCAGCCGCAGGTGGAGCCAACGCATTCCGTATGGGGTGTGCAAAAACTCAGACCCGGACCAGAGCCTGCCTGATTGAAGGAACAGAACTGCATTCGGCAGGAAAAACCGTTGCGCTGGAAACCCTCCAGACGGGTGGCCTGGTGGATGTGTGGACACAGGGTGGAGCGCGTGTGCAGCGGCTGATGTGGGTTGAGCGCGGCCATAGGCACGCCAGACCGGAATTACCCGTGGAGGAGGCAGGCTACCCCATCCGGGTTTTGCGCCATGCTCTGGGGGTCAACAAGCCAGAGCACGACCTGCTGCTAACGCCAGACCATAGCGTACTGCATAATGGACAGTTTGTACCCGTACGTATGTTGGTGAATGAGAGTAGTATTTTTTATGACCAGAGTATTGCATCCTACCAATACATAATGCTGCAAACAGAATCGCACGCTGTACTTGTAGCCAGCGGGGTGCCGGTGGAATTTTATCTGGCGCAGCAACCCGGCCAGCATCCAGCGTGGCAGGGGGAGGTGGTCCGCCTTGGCAGCGCAGCCGCTCATACATGGGAAAAGGAAGTGCTCCCACTCAGGCTGAGCGGGCATAAGGCTCTGGCTGAGGTGTTTGCCCAACTGCGTGCGCGGAGCCAAACCATACCGGGGTGCCGCATGGCTGCGGAGGCTCCGGAACTGAGCATGGACCCGGATCTGTTTTTGCTGACAGATGCAGGGCAGCGCATCCGCCTGTTGCGGCGCGATGGGGAGAGCTACTGCTTTATGTTGCCAGCAGGGGTGAAAAAAGTTTTTCTGACCTCCCGTACCAGCCAGCCTGCCGTGGTTATTGGGCCATATACGGATGACCGGCGCACCCTTGGCGTTGCCGTGGGGGCCATTACCCTGTTTAGCGGTGGCCGCCATGTGGTGCAGACCGGGCACCTGCGGGCGGAAGGCACTACATGGTCCGGCTGGCACAAGGCCAATGCGGATGGCACACTCCGGTGGACCACAGGTGCAGCGGAGTTACCACTCGTAGGGGTGCGGGAAGGGCAGATGGGCCTGCTGAGCATTCAGGTTCATGCCGCAGGGCCGTTTGTTGTGGAACAGCCACCCGAGGCCCAGATGGCCCAGTTGCGGGCCTGACCTTACGGCCCCCATAGCCTGATGCCGTTGTGCAGGCAGGAGGGAGGGGGCCAAAGGGCAGGGCGCGTTGGTCAGGACTTACGGCACTGGCGGATATGGTTAAGTGCCGCACTCAGCCCCATGGCAGCCAGTGCGCCAAACAGGCTGGCCCGCAAACCGGAGGAGACAAAGATGGTCCAAGGGCTGTTCAGCCTGCGGGCTTTGGCATCAAACGGACCTTCCGAGCCATAGGCACCGGGTACGGGTTTGTACAGGTCATCGGGTTGTGGGCCTTCAGCCCAGTCGTGGCTCATCTGGGCTTTGTAGCCATGGCTGGCCAGCCGTGCCTCGCGGCAGCCGGGGCCAGCAAAGCGCCATAGGGCGGCAAAGCTGTTGCTCCAGCCAATGGAAATGGAACGGCTGGTTGTAAAGGCGGCACGGCAAATGGCTTCCGCCGCAACCTCTGGTTCATAGACCGGGCCAAAGGGTTTAAGCCGCTTACCCGTCAGGTTCCGGGTCCAGTTATAGTGTGGTGTGTTAATGGCGGGCAGGTCCACCATAACCAGACGGATGTGGTCTGCATCATGGCGCAGTTCGGTGCGCAGGCTGTTGCAAAAGGCGCGCAGGGCTGCGCGGGAGCCGTTTTCTGCCGCCTGAAGGGGCAGGTCACGCAGGGTGGGAGCTAGATCAAGGTTAATAATCGCCCCTTGCCCCCTGCGGCGCATCACATGCAGGGCAGCCAGTGTGCCGTTTACGCTGCCCAGATAGGTTACCTGTGTTGCACGCTCAATATCCTGGGCACTCAGTGCTGCCACCTGCCCCACAACAGTAGCCCCGGCACAGTTGGCCCAGACGGAAATAGGGCCAAGTTCAGCCTCAATATGGTGTGCCGCGTCCTGCACGGCCTGTGCGTCTGCTACGTCCACACTGACAACAAGGGTGCGTATGGAATGTTGGGCCAGATTGTCTGCTGTGGCCTGCAGGCGCTGTGCATCCCGGCCCAGCAGGGCTACATCAAACCCTGCGCGGCCCAGTGCACGGGCTGCCGCGCGGCCAATACCCGAACCTGCTCCTGTAACGACCGCAATCTGAGTTGCCATGCCTGTTGTGCCTCCCGTGTTGGTTTTTGGTGGTGTGGATGGGTTTTTAAAACATTAATCTGTTTTACCTGCGCGTGCAGGGGGTGCAGCGCAAGGCAGTTTGGTGCGGCCCAGCCCTGTGCAAAGGCATCGTTCTCCCCCTGTCTGGACCATTTTTTACAGGTAACGCAGGGCCAGAAAGCCACCAAGCAGCATAAGGGCGAACAGGCCGGTAACCAAAGGCAGCCGGTTTTGCAGAAAGTCCTGAATACTGGGGCCAAACCGCCGCAGCAGGCCTGCAACCAGCGCAAAGCGTGCTCCGCGCGTAACAAGGCTCGCGCACATAAAGGGAATAATGGCAAAATGTGCCATGCCACTGGCAATGGTTACAAACTTGTAGGGGATGGGGGTCAGCCCCTTGAACAGGATAATCCATACCCCCCACTGGCGGAACTTGTCCTGCAAGGCGGCCAATGTATGCTCGGCATGGTAAAAATGAACAATGGGGCGGGCCAGCGTGTCCAGCAGAACTGCGCCAATCAGCCAGCCCAGCAGCCCCCCGGCCACGCTTGCCACAGTGCAGATGGCCGCGTAGCGCCATGCCTTGTCCTTCTGGGACAGAACCATGGGCACAAGCAGTGTTTCTGGCGGAAGGGGGAAAAAGCTGGCTTCCGCAAAAGCCAGTGCCGCCAGCCAGAATGGGGCATAGGGGCTGGCGGCGTGCTGGAGAACGCGGGCGTAAAGTTTATCGAGCATTCAGGTCGTTACAGTCGTTCTTGGCGCAGCACGTCTTCGGCTTTGCTGTGTATCAGGTCATATTCGGCTTGTGTCAGGTTGCCCCGATGCAGCATTTCGCTCGCACGTGCAAGGGCATCGCGGGCATGGGTTGCATCGGGTATGGGGTAGCGGCGGCCGGGTAGGGCAAAGGCGCTATCGGGCAGGGCGTTGCGTTCTTCCGTGGTCAGTTTGGACATGTGCGTATTCCTGTTCCCTCGGTTAAAGGTCGGAGGCACTTTCCACCTCGTCCAGTTCCGCCATGGCGGCTTCTGCACTGGTGGTCGGCACGTCAGAAACTGGCGTGCTCCGCAATTCCTGCGCCGGAGGGAGCGGCGCGGGAGCCGTTGCCAGTTTTCGCGTGACATGGAATGCAGTCAAGACCGCAAATGTGCCGAACAGCACAGCGCCTATGGCCTGCCCGACCTGCACACCCTGTGGGCCAAAGCGCGCGCAGAGCAGAACAAACGGAATGGTGCCCAGCGTTGCCCGCCCCCAGTTGAAGGCCGTGGAATAAAGCGGAAAGCCAAGGTTGTTAAAGGCGGCATTGGCTACAAACAACATGCCAACAAACAGGTAGCTTCCAATGGTCCATGTGCAGAACAGGTGCAAAAGGGCGGCAGCATTCCCCTGTGCGTTGTAGATGGCAATAATCAGATCCTGGGCAAAATAGAGCACAATCCATGTCAGCCCTACGCTCAGCACAACAAGTTTAAGGGCTGCGGCCAGTGTTTCGCGCACACGGTCGGGGCGGCCTGCGCCCACGTTCTGGCCCATGATCGGGCCGACCGAGCCGGTTAGCGCGAACACAAGCGCGAACAGAACAGGCACCATACGCTCGATCGAGGCCTGCCCGGCTACGGCCTCCAGCCCAAAACCAGACATGGCGCGGGTTACGTAAACCCCACCCGCAGGGGTTGCCAGATTGGTGAGGATGGCAGGGAGCGATATGCCCGCCACCCGGCGCGTATCGGGTATAATGCGGCGCAGGCAGGGGCGGGCAAGCATATTGTGCCGCAACGCGCCCCGCAGCCCGGCCCCCGCCACCACACAGCGCGAGAGAATGGCGCTTATGGCAGCCCCCATCAGCCCTTCGTGCAGGCCAAAGATAAACAGCGGGTCTAAGGCTGCGGCCACCACAGCGCCCATGAGGGTAATGTGCATGGAGCCTTTGGCATCGCCCACAACCCGCATCAGTGCGGAGCAGCCCATGCCAATGCAGATCAGAGGCAGCGCGCCACTTAAAATGCGCAGGTAGCCAGCGGCCTCGGCCAATGTCTGGCCTTGTGCGCCAAACAGGCTGAGTATGGGGGTTGCGGCCAATGCCGTGGTCACGCCCAGAATCCCGGTCACCACGGTCATGACAATCATGGCGGAGGCGGCAAGGCAGCGGGCCTCCTCGTGTCGTCCGGCTCCGATCTCGCGCGCGGTGGCAGCACTGATGCCAATGGTCAGACCAATGGAAATGGCAATTTGCAGCCCTATCACCGCGCTGGCAAAGCCAATGGCCGCAGTCATGGCGGTGTTGTTGAGGTGGCTGATATAGATCATGTTGAGCATATCGACCGCAAATACGGCCATAAGCCCAATGGCTCCGGTCCCGGCCATGACCAGCACGTGCCGCATGATGCTGCCTGTAGTAAAACAGGCTTTGTGACGGCTACCGGGCGAAGAAGGCCGGGTCATGCTGGCTCCGTTGGGGCTTGCCCTTGCGTGCGGGCACGCTGGGGTGGACGTTTAGGCAGGGTAGTATGTCACGTCCGGGCGGGACTGCGAATAACCTGTGCGTGGATTAAACCGCATGGCATGGCTGAGTGAATGGTAAGGGAGCCATTGGCGGTGGCGTAAGCAGGCTGTGGAGCCGCAACCTTTGCCATGTTGTGTCGAGTTATCTGCCATGCGTTGTGTGGTATGTTGGTGACCTTCCACCCCGTTACCCGCCAATATGGCCCATGCAGGCTGGTTCTGCCTGTATGGGCACAAGGCCTGCTCGGCCTCAAGCCATGCCATTAAAGCCAGAAAACCGGGCACGCCATGCAATTTGGGTATAAAGGCAGAGCCACAAGGGCCGGAAAGGGCAAAGCCCATTTGCAGGCTGGCTCCCCCCATGTGCAGCCATTGCCGGGTGGACTGGCGGGCTTGGCGCTAACGCACACCCTTAGAGCAAAGTGGCAGAATGGCGCAAGCCATGGATCGCCAGCCACACCCCCAAACGCGGCTTTTAGGACACGCTTGCCCCGCAGACGTATGCTGCTGGCCGAAGGATGGATGACAATGGGCCGCGTGGTTGCTAAACCCCCCTCGCTGCAGTCTTCCTTCCTATTCGTGTAACAGTTGAGGCCGGGAAACGTCCTTGTCATGAAAATTGTCGCCTGTAACAGCAACCTGCCACTGGCCCAGGCCGTTGCCGCAGAGCTGAACCTGCCCCTGTGTAACGTAACCGTGCGCCGCTTTGCGGACATGGAAGTGTTTGTTGAAATTCATGAAAACGTGCGGGGTGAGGATGTTTTTGTCATCCAGAGCACCTGCACGCCCACGAATGACAACCTGATGGAACTGCTGATCATGCTGGACGCCCTGCGCCGCGGGTCGGCCAAGCGCATTACGGCTGTTATTCCCTACTTCGGGTATGCCCGTCAGGACCGCAAGTCCGGCCCCCGTACACCCATTAGCGCCAAGCTGGTTGCCAATCTTCTGGTCGAAGCCGGGGCAAGCCGCGTGCTTACACTGGACCTGCACGCCATGCAGATTCAGGGCTTCTTTGATATTCCGGTGGACAATTTGTACGCAGCGCCGCTGTTTGTGCGCGATATTCGCGCCCAGTACGGCGACCGTGATCTGATGATTGTTTCCCCCGATGTGGGCGGTGTTGTGCGCGCGCGCCAGCTTGCCCAGCGCCTGAACACCGATCTGGCGATTATTGACAAGCGGCGCGAACGTGCTGGTGTGTCCGAAGTCATGAATGTGATCGGGGATGTCAGTGGTCGCCACTGTCTGCTGGTGGACGATATTGTGGATAGTGGCGGCTCACTGTGCAACGCAGCCCGCGCTATTGCCAAGCAGGGTGCGGCATCCGTTGGTGCTTATGTGACCCATGGTGTGCTGACCGGGCAGGCTGTGCCCCGTATTGCCGATTCCCCGATTGAAATGCTGACCCTGACGGACAGTATTCAGGCAACAGAAGCGGTTATGGCAGCCAGCAATATCCGCCAGATTACCATTTCTGGCCTGCTGGCACGGGCCATGCGTGCCGTTGCGGATGAAAGTTCCGTATCGTCCCTGTTTGACTGAGGTGTCATGAGCCAGCTTCTCCCCCGCCCGTACTGGTATTTGCGCCACGGTCAGACCGACTGGAACCGGGCTGGTCTGTCGCAGGGGCGCACGGATGTTCCCTTGAACGAAACCGGCATTGAGCAGGCGGTAGAGGCAGGCAAACTCATCGAGCAGGCCATACGTGCGGCGGAGCAGGGGCGCATTACACGCATTGTGTGTTCACCCTTGGAGCGCGCACACCGGACCGCCGTGATTGTGCGTGACCAGCTGGTGGCCCACGGCCTGCCCGCACTCCCCCTGAGTGTGGATGACGGTCTGGCCGAAGTCTGCTTTGGCGAGCAGGAAGGCCAGCCCATTGCCGACTGGTATGATGACTGGATAGCAGAGCACTATACACCACCCGGCGCAGAACCTTTTGCCGCGCTTAAAGCCCGTGCGGCGGCGGCGCTGAACCGTGCAACAGCGCAGGATGGTCTGCCACTGGTTGTGGCACATGGTGCCTTGTTTCGGGCTTTGCGTGCCGTTATGGCGCTGCCTGCCAATGTTCGCCTGCCCAATGCCATTCCGCTGAGCATTGTGCATGATGCGCAGGCTGGCTGGAACCTGACTGAACTTTCCTGATTGTTCTCAACCCCTTATGCCCGCAGCTTTGCCAGAGCGGGTAAGGGGGGGAGAACAACCTGATGTGCAGGAAACCCTTTACGGTGTGGCGATGTGCGTCACCTACCACACCGTATGGGCCGTGCGGACCCTCATACCCGGTTTGTAGGGGGCTGAGGGAACAGCGAAGGGTCATGGATGGCCCGGAGTCGCACGCATTGCGGTAGCATTTTGCGAATCATCTTCATGGTTGCCAGATCGGACAGACCCGTCTGTTCGGAAAACCAGTCCAATTCTTCCTGCAAAAAGAACCCGCGCACTTCCGCGTCGGTTGCAGGCGGGCTGTGCGGCGCGCTCTGCCAGCGGCGGATGGTGTTGATCATACCCATGGCCTGTGCGCGCTTTTCCAGCTTACTCGGGCGGTCCGGGCGGGGAACGGGGCCAAGCACCTCGTTGAGTGCCGTGAGCAGTCCGGATTTGTCGGACGTGGCGCCGGTGATAAAATCCCCAACATGGGTAATGGCATTGGTGACAGAGTTAAGGAATGTCATGGAAGCCCCCTGTTTTCTAAAAAGGAGATACAGGTGCAACGAACTCCATATGGGCAGAGTTGCGGTCTGGTAGATTAAATAAAAAACATCTTGGCGTTGGGTAACCCACGGCATGGCCTGCCCCCACTTGGGCGGCAGCGCGTGGGCAGCCCTGTGCCGGAGGCTCTGGCAAAGGTTTGGCCCCGTCCCTACATTATGGGTGTTACGCGCTGCTGTTCCCGTTTGGGGCAGGCTGCAAAAGAAGGAAATACCATGTCTGATCTGATCGTTCTGGGCTTTGACCATATTGATGATGCCGCGAAGGTGCTGACGGAATGCCGCGCACTCCAGAAGGAATATCTGCTGGATATGGAAGATGCCGTTGTGGTCACGCGTGATGCCAATGGCAAAACACACCTGCACCAGAGCGTTAATCTGGAAAAAGCCGGGGCGTCCTGGGGGCTGTTCTCTGGCGGGTTCTGGGGTGCCGTGGTGGGGCTTTTGTGCCTTAACCCGCTGGCAGGCTTTGTGATTGGCAGCGCAGTCGGGGCCGGGGCGGGGGCTCTGGCTGGCAAAATGTCCGATTACGGGATTGATGACGGGTTTATTACCAAGCTGGGGGATACCATTCCACCCAACACATCGGCCCTTTTTGTGCTGGTGCGCAAATCCCAGCCGGATAAGGTTCTGGCCGACCTGCAACAGTTCAAGGGCCACGCCCGCATTTTGCAGACCTCACTTTCCCCCGAGGCGGAAGCCAAACTCAAAGCTGCACTGGGTGATACGTCCGTGGCCACAACGCCTGCGGCTTAACCCTTCTTTTTTTAAGGGTTGCACACAATAGGAGAGGCTGGTGGGCGTGGGCCTGCCAGCCTCTTTTTTATGGACGGGGCATGGCTGAAGCAGACTTTATGGATATGAACATTGTGCACGGTGGTTGGGCATAGTAGGGGCCAAAGTGGTTTTTCCTTTTATGTCGGGTTGTGCAGCTATGGTGCGTCTTGTCATGCTTTCGGTCGGGGCGTTTGTGTGGCTTGTAACCGAGGTCATGCCCATTGGCCTGTTGACCGATATTGCGCAGGGGCTGCACGTTTCCCCCGCGCAGGTGGGGCTGCTGGTGACAGGCTATGCCTGGCTGGTGGCATTAACGGCTATCCCCCTGACGTTGCTGACCTCTGGTGTGGACCGGCGGACCCTTGTTGCAGGTCTGCTGCTGCTGGCCGGAGGGGTGGATGTTGCCTGTGCGTTTGTAACCAATTACGCGGTTATGGCGGTGCTGCGCATTATGCTTGCATTGGGGCACGGGGTTTTTTGGTCGGTTATAGCCAGTGTGGCGGTTCGTCTGGCGCCGGATATTCCTGTGGCGCGGGCAACCGGGTGGGCTTTTACCGGCGTTGCGGTGGGGTTTGCCGGGGGGATTCCCCTTGTGTCCGCCATTGGGCAATGGTTGGGCTGGCGCGCGGCCTTTGTGGCCTGTGGGGGCGCTGCCCTTGCGGTGTTTGCCGCAGCTCTTGTGCTGTTGCCCCCCATGCCTGCGCAACGGCGGCACATGGACCTGCGGCGTCTGCTCCGCCAGCCGGTACTGGTGTATATTGCCGTGCTGACCATGCTGGTTATTACCGCACATTTTGCGGCCTATACTTACATTATTCCATTATTGCAGACGATTCCGCATAGTCCTGAACAGCTTATTCCCGTGCTGCTACTGGTTTATGGCGTTGTGGGTATTGGGGGCAACTGGGTTGGAGCCCGTCTGCCCTGGTCGGCAGGCCGGTTGATTGGCATATCCACGGCAGGTCTTATTGTCAGCCACGGGGTTATGGTTGCCTCCGGGTGGATTCCGGGTCTGGTGTGGGTGGATATGGTGGTGTGGGGCATTGTCAGTGCGGTTCTGAACATGGCGCCGCAAAATTATGCCATGGAACTGGCCCCCAATGAGCGCGAGGCCGCCTGCTCTTTTAGTGTTACCGGGTTTAATGCGGGTATTGGGGCCGGGGCGCTGTGTGGTGGGGTTGTTCTGGGTGCTGCGGGGTCTTATGCGGTGCTGGCATGGAGTGCGGGAATTGCCGTGCTGGCGCTGATCGTATTCTGGTCCGGGCGGTTTGTTGTGGGTAAGGCGGGTCAGCCATAGAATGTGCAGCGTTCATACCCCAATGGGCAAAATCCGTAAGGAGGGGAACGCTGCACAGGTGGCGGGTTAAAGGTCATCTGGCTGGCAAAAACCTGTTGTTCTGCCAGCCGTTTGTTATCAGAACCCTTGCGAAACCCCACACAGGATGGTCCGGCGCAGGCCATATTGTGGCGCGCCCACACCAATGCCCGATCCATCGCGCAGCAGGTAGGTGTGGTCTCCCAGATTGATGACATCCAGACGGAGCTGCGTATCCCCGTGCCATGCGGAGCCAAATGTATTGTGGATGGTCTGCACGGCAGAAAAGTTAACCGTAGCATAAGGCTTTAACGCCAGTCCGTTGGGTATGCCGTTCACATCATCATCCGCGCGCAGTCCGCTGCCATAAACCATGGTGGCCGACAGGCGCAGAGGTGTGCGGGTTTTGCGGAACAGCGTATAGGTTGCACCCGCGGATGCCGTCCAGCGCTGGTCGTGGTCCAGATGGACCCAGCGGTTGTTGATGTAGTTCAGTTCATCAGCATCAAAGTTGAACTGTGCACTGGTAATTTTTTTACCAATAGCACGGGACCATGCAAAATTACCGTAAATGGAGAGAGGTCCGTGGTCGTAAGATGTGCTGACCTCGTACCCATTAACCTGCCCATGGCGGTAGTTAAAGCCGCTCATAATAATGGGGGCGCCAAACTGGCCCTCATCAATCAGGTTTTTGGCCAGTTTGTAATAGGCATCGAACGAAACGCGCCAGCCGGGCAG
The DNA here is from genome assembly GCA_008042585.1 of Drosophila punjabiensis. Taxonomy (NCBI): domain Eukaryota; kingdom Metazoa; phylum Arthropoda; class Insecta; order Diptera; family Drosophilidae; genus Drosophila; species Drosophila punjabiensis. Next base: position 99,735 of record VNJR01003916.1, read on the forward strand.
AATGGTCTGCTCAAAGCCTGCATCAAAATAATGGTCGCGCTCGGCACGGACTTTGCTGTTGGTGGTGGAGCTGGGGGCGGCGGTTGTATTGGCAAACTGCGCGAGCGAGCTGCTGCTGACAACCTCAAACGGTGGGGGTGTAAAATAGCGCGAATACCCGGCATGGAGGGTGCCACCCTGCCATGGTTTCCATACAACGTTTACGCGGGGGCTAAACTGGTGTTCGGCAGTGTATTCGCTCACACCATCAAACCGCATTCCGTAGTTTATGGTCAGGTTGCGCAGGGGCTGCCATTCGTCCTGTGCGTACAGGCCATAGACCATGCCGGTCTTGCCGCTGCCATCATGCAGGGTCAGGAGCTGGTTATCCAATGTGCTGAGAACATTGGACGTTGTTTTGGAAACATTACGCTCTACAAAAGCCTGAAAACCAAAACGCACGGTATGGTCGCGTGCTGCGCGCCAGGTTACGTCATGCTGTGTACCGGTAGAAAAAACAGACCTCGCGGCCTGCTGTGCATTGCCAAGGTAGAGCAGGTCCCCTGTTAGGTCGGGGGAGTAACGCAGGCTGCTGTACCGGGTAAATACGGAATCCTGCAGGCTGAATGCGCCAATTTCCTTTTGCAGGGCCAGAACGGCAAAGTCGGTAATCTGCTTCTGGTGTTCGTTCAGGCTGTCGCTGCTGGTGGCGGCTCCGGCGGGTGGGGTGTAGTTGTGGCTCCAGTCCTGCGGCAGTTGCCCCGGATTATTGGGGAGCTGATATTCCGCGTTGGAAATGCCAGCAATCAGGCTTATGCGTGTATCTTCATCCACTGTGTAGCGGGCATGGCCCAAAAAGTGGTACTGGTTGCTCAGGTCGTGTGGCGCATTAAAAGAGCTTGTTGTGTTTTCGATCCCTACGCGGTCATGCACAAAGTCCGCCGTGGCAAAAAAATCCCACTTCCCTTTGTGAAAACCGTATTGCAGGGAAGGGAAAAAATAATCCCGTGCCCCACCGTAAAAAGAGAGGTTCCCCCCTGCGTTGGTGGTGCCGTTCTTTGTGGTAATGTCCACCACGGCAGCCTGTAGGAACCCGAACTGGCTGGGCAGTGCGCCCGTGGTCAGGGACATGTTGTCCGCAAAACGGGTCATCAATGCCTGCCCGAACACACTGAGCCCTTCGGGGAGCTGCACCCCATCCAGCCGGAACTGGACCTCGTTATGGTCTCCACGGACGTGGATCTGGCCGTAGCTGTCCTGTGCGACACCGGGTGCTTGCAAAAGAACCTGATTAAGCGGGGCATTATCCCCACCCGGAATATTTTCCAGTGCCTGCCTGCTAAAGCGGTACACCGTAGCCCCTGTGGTGGGGGACAGTTCGGAGCGCGCGCGGTCCAGATGAGCGGTCACAATAACCTGCTCTGCGGTATGCTGGGCATTCTGGGGAATAACCTTGACCGTCTCGCTGCCTTTGCGCACCGGAAGTTTGGCTGCCGTATGTGCGGCCGGAGCGTTATGGGGGATGGTCGTGGCCGTTACCTGCGTGGTGGGTGTGGCCGTCTGGGCTGCTGCCGTATGGCCTGTTGCCAGCAGGCTGCTCAGAAAAGAGGAGCAGAGGAGAAGACCAGAAGGTCGGTAGGTCATGGATACATGCCGCCTGAATTGGAGTGTGCCAAGGGCCGTATAGCTATTAGTTATATTATAACATAACAATCAAATTCTGAGCGTTGGCATAACGTGGCAAAACGGTTGTTGTATTTGTGCAACGCATGGCTGAGGTGCCATAAACAGGGGCAAGCGGAGCAATACCCCAAAAAAAACAACGGCTCCCCCACCTTATTTGGTGTTGGGGAGCCGTTTTGGAACAGGCTGTATTCAGCCGTGACCTATTTGGTGGTGTACCCACCGTTAACCAGAATGGTCTGCCCGGTCATCCACCATCCGTCGGACACCATAAAGCGCACATGCGGCACAATATCTTCCACATCCGTCAGGCCCGTGTGGCTAAAACCGGAAAGAGCTGCTGCGGTTTTGTGGTAAGCCACAGCCTCTGGTTCTTCCTGCCCATAAAAGAACGGGGTATCCATTGGCCCCGGACCAATGGCGTTAACCGAAATGCCGCGTGCTCCCAGTTCTTTGGAGGCTGCACGGGTAAAGTGCTCCACAGCCGCTTTGGCTCCAGCGTAGGTGCTGTAGAAGGGCGTGTATGCCCCGAGGAGTGAGGTCACAATGCTCAGGAGTTTGCCATTGTTGCTCAGGTGTTGCCCGGCCTCGCGTATAAACTGGAAGGCCACTTTGGTGTTAATGGCAAACATGGCATCGAATTCTGCATCTGTTGTGTCGGCTATGGGTTTTTTAAGCACCTTGCCTATGGTGTTGATTGCAATATCCAAAGACCCTGCTGCCTGCATGGTTTTTGCAAACAGGTCTGCCATGGCACCGGGCTGTGTTAAATCTGCCTGAAAAACAAAGGCTTTTGCTCCGGCCAGTTCCACCGCCTGTGCTGTTGCCTGCGCTGCGGCTGCGCTTGTGTGATTGTGGTGGTGGATAACAATGGTTTTGGCCCCCTGTTTGGCCAGATCGCGCGCAATCTGCCCGCCAAGGTTTTTGGCTCCTCCGGCAATCAGAATGGTTTTGCCGGTTATGCTGTGTGTGGTCATGTCTGTGCTGCCTTGCTGGTGCAAACAGGCCCATGCCCGTTTTTCTGTGTGGCACAGTATCATCTGAAAAATGCAAATAAAGTTCCCATATATGATAAGACCTGTCAGAATTTACGAACAATCTGGTGCAAACGGGCAGGGGTAAGGGTGTGGACCGTATTGATCAATGCCGCATTTTTGCGCGGGTGGTGGAAACGGGGAGCTTTACCCGTGCGGCGGAAACGCTCGGTCTGCCCCGCTCTACCGTTTCCACCGCTGTGCAGGTGCTGGAAACCCGCGTGGGGGCAAGGTTGTTAACCCGCACCACCCGCTCAGTAACCCCAACGCCCGATGGCCACGCATTTTACGAACATTGCGTAAGGCTTGTAGCCGACATGGACGAGGCGGAAGACCTGTTCCGGCGTGAGCGTGGGCATGTGCGCGGCGTGTTGCGGGTAAGCTTGCCCGCCCGCATTGGCCGCCTGATTGTTGCTCCGGCCCTGCCGGGGTTTGTTGCGGCCCACCCCGGCATAAAGCTGGAGCTGGGCGTAACGGATCGTCCGGTCAACCTGACGGAGGAAGGGCTGGACTGTGTGCTACGGGTTGGCACCTTGCATGATTCGGGGTTGATCGCACGGCGTATGGGGCAGATGAGCCTGCTCAATGTTGCCAGCCCCGCGTACCTCGCCCGTCATGGTGTTCCCCGGACCCCTGATGATCTGGTGCGTAATGGGCATTTGGCCGTGCGTTACATGTCCCCCGCCAATGGACGGGTGGAGGCGTGGGAGTGGGAGGCAGAGGGCGCGCTCCACACGCTGGACCTGCCGGGGGCGGTTACGGTGAACAGTGCGGAAATGCAGATTGCCTGCTGCATGGCGGGGTTGGGGCTTATTCAGGTCCCCGCGTATGATGTGCGCTCACTGGTGGATAATGGCCAGTTGCGCGTGGTACTTCCCCAATGGTGCGCGCCCGCCATGCCTGTGGCCTTGCTGTATCCGCACAGGCGGCACCTTTCCTCCCGCCTGCAGGCGTTTGCTGGCTGGCTGGAGGTCTTACTGGCCGGACATCTGCTATAAAAACCGTGGGGCGGATGGGCTTACGGTTTGCGCGGAATAATGACCGGATCGGTTGAGTTGGGGTTGGGGTTCAGTTCCACCGTGCCAGCCTGCGGGGAATAGGTGGCGGAAGTGGACTGGTTTGTCCCCTTGGGTTCATGGAAGGCGGAGACAGGGCCAAACAGAAGGCTGCCGGTCTGCTTGTTCATTGTGCCTTCGGGGCGGCGCGAGCAGCCGCGGGTAATAATGGAACAGATTCCATCCGTGCCAATCAGCTCGTCATTATTGCCCGTATAATGCACATCGGCCACGCGGTCGTGGTCAAGGCGAATAACGGCGGAGCATGTGGTGCCGCCACCGCCACCAAGCTGGGCAACGGTTGTCACAATATCGCCAACCGGAATAAGGGTGGAGCCACCGTAGCTGGGCTGTGGCTGTGTGCCATTGTAAATGAAAATCTGGGTCGTATCGTTAATCTGCTTGGTGGCGGCAGGCAGACCTGCGCAGGACTGAAGGTCGTAGGAGGTCATGCCGATCATGGTCAACTGCGCCTTATGGGCTGCGCGTGAGTCAAAATAACCGCACCCGCTCAACCCCAGAGAGAGGGAGGAAAGAGCCAGTAAGTTTAAAAGACGACCGTTCATGTAATGGAATATCCCAACATCCAGAATTGGCGCATGTCCTCGCACGGTATGCCCGCCTTTGCCAGCCTACTGTGTTCTGCTGGCGTGATGCAAGGCGCAAACAAAGTGTAAAATACCTCCACACCAGTAAAATGCGTGGGGGGTGGAATTATAAATCAGCCACCGCTGCGGTCATACTCACCAGCTTTGCAACAAATAAATGCGACTGCTCCAGTCTTGCCTTTGGGTGTGTATGCTTTCATCATGGCATGTACGGCCATGCAGGGTGGACTCTGTTGCGGGCGTAAACAGTACAAGTGCAACCAGCCTGTTTGCTGCTGGCAAACATTGCTCTCAATATTTGGGCATATTCATATGCCATGCTTTGGACCGTGTAAGGGAGAACTGCCGGTTATGTCGTTTCTGTTCCGCCATAAGGCGTGTGTGTTCTCCCCCCTGTTAGTTCTGCTGCTGGGTGTAAGCGGGTGTGCTTATGTTACGCCGGGGCAGCCCCCGGCACCGCCCTTGCCTGCGCTGGCCAAGCCTGCACCCTTTACGGCAGCGGATGCGGCGTTTGTGCAAAAGCTCAATGCGTTCGATCTGGTGCAGATCGCCCTTGCCAATACCGCCAAAACCCATGCGGCACGGAACGATCTGGCACTTCTGGGCGCATCCATGACCAAGGACCTGACTGATGCCCAGACCAAGCTTGCAAAGCTTGCCTCCACCCACAGTCTGACCCTGCCCACCAAACCCACGGCAGCGGAGCAAAAACAGATTGATCGCCTGGGGCAGGCGCATGGTGCCGGGTTTGACCGGCGCTACATCCGCCTGTTCACCACGGCACATGGCAGAATAAAGCCTGTGCTTGCCAGCCAGATCGCTCTTTCCAAAAATCCGGATTTGGTGGCCATCGCACGGAATGTGCAAACCAGACTGGCCGATTATCAGGCGGTTATGAAGTAAGGCCCAGTCTGGGCCTGCCAGCCTGCTCCTCCCCTTATGGTGCAGAGATTTGATAATCACTTGCACAAAAACAAGAAGCCCCGCAAAGGGCATGCACCATGCTGACCATTGAACTTATTCTGCTCTTGCTGCTGCTGACTGCCGTAAGCAGCCTGATCGCCCTGCGCTTCCGCCAGAAGGTGCCGCAGCCTGTTATTCTTATTGCATTGGGCGTAGGGGCCGGGCTTGCAGGTATGCACCTGCGCCTGCACCCCGAACTGTTCATGTTCGTCTTTTTGCCGCCCCTGCTGTTTGCCGATGCGTTCCGTATGCCCCTGCGCGAATTTGGTGAACTGCGTGGGCCAATCCTGTTTTTGGCCTTTGGGCTGGTGGTGTTGAGCACGCTGCTGTGTGGCTATGCCATCCACTGGATTTTGCCTGTTATGAGCCTGCCTGTCTGCTTTACGCTGGCGGCGGCTCTTTCCCCCACGGATACGGTTGCGGTCAGCAGCCTTATCAAGGGGCGGCGGGTGCCTACCCGGCTGTTGCAGCTCCTCTCGGGCGAGGCGCTGTTTAACGACGCATCGGGCCTTGTCTGCTTCCGTTTTGCCATGGCAGATGCCCTTACGGGCGAGTTTTCCTACCAGCAGGCTTTTGGCACGTTTCTGCTCGTGGCATGTGGTGGTCTGGCCATTGGCGGGGCCGTGGCATGGGTCGCAACCCGGTTTAATAAAATGCTGACCCGATCAGGGTATGATGAGACCCAGTCCCAGATCGTGCTTGTGCTGCTGTTGCCGTTTTTAATGTATGCCATGGCGGAAGCCGTGGGGTGCTCGGGTATTCTGGCCGCTGTTGCGGGCTGTATGGTGGTCAAACTTTCTGGCATTATCGAGGATGCCTCGACCACCACGCGCCTGCAGTCGACCACGGTGTGGACCATGGTCAGCTATGTTTTTAACGCGCTTATTTTTCTATTTCTGGGCTTGCAGTTGCCAAGTCTGCTGCAAAGTGCGCGCACGCTGGTGCTGGCTCAGCATGTTGGCATGTGGCGGCTTGGCCTGCTGGTGGTGGAAATTTACGGCATTATGCTGGTCATGCGCTTTGCGGGTGTGTGGCTGTCCATTGCCTGCCGCTGGGCTTCCGCACGGATCAACCGTGTGCCGTTTGACCATCCCACGGGTTTTGCCGCCAGCCTGCTCCTGACTTTTGCCGGGGTACGGGGTGCGGTTACGCTGGCTGCGGTTCTGTCCCTGCCAACGGGGGAGGATGGCACCATGTCCTTCCCTGCGCGTGAGCCGGTGGTGGTGATTGCAGCGGGTGTCATCATTCTCTCCTTACTGGTGGCGAGTGTGGTTATTCCATTTTGCCTCAGGTTTGTTCCCCCCGAAGAGGTGGATAAAAACGCGCAGGAGGAAAACATGGCCCGCCAGAAGCTGCTGCGCGCCGCGCTTGAACTGCTGCACAAGGCGCAGACCATACCGGCCATAGAAACCCCGCCCGAAACCGAGGAAGAGAAGGCCGCGCTGGAGGAAGCCCGCGTGGAGGTTATTGACCGGCTGACCAAGCTCTACCAGACCCGTCTGGAGCAGGAGGATGCAACCCCCCGCATTGCACAGGCTGACCGGCGGAACGCCATTCGCCATGCCCGCATGGAACTGGCCCTGCGTTTGCAGATTTTGCGGGCCGAACGCCAGACCATGCGCACACTGGTGGCCGAGCAGGAGATTAATGACCAGACGGAGTGGAAGTTGCAGCAGGAGCTGGATTACGAGGAGGAGGTGATCCACGCCCTTGCCCAGCGCCTCCCGCGGGAGGGCTGATTGCGTGGCGGAAGGTGGGCGTGCCGGTGTGCTCCCGCCTACGGCATGGCCTGATCAAGGAGTATTTCCACCCCCGGCACAATCCGTTGGATCAGATCCCCTGCGGGTTGTGGCGTGTTGGTTACGACATGAATACTGGCTGAGGCGGCAATGCCCCGCTTGGCATCGTTCAGCGCCTCCCGCGCGTTTTCGCGCCAGTTAAGCGTATGGGCGGTGCCAAGGGCTGCAAGCCCCGCACGGGCCAGCCGTGCCAGTTGGGCCGAAGCAGCCATGGCCGGGGTCAATGCCGCATTGTGTGCGGCTGCGTGTTCGAACGCGCTGTTGTTGTTGGCCCATAGTGTTAACAGCCGCTCCAGTTCGGGGCGTAGTTCTGTGTGCCCGCTCATAAAAGCCTGTGCCAGAGCATTAAAATTTTCGGCTTCAAAACTATCGGGGCTGGCAATGTCTGCTGGTGTGCCAAGGGGCTGCAAGGTGGCGGTCTGTTTGTGCCGGATCTGTAAAAATTCATGGTTGTGGGCGTAATTGCGCACGGGGGAGACAACGCTGAACAGCCTGCTGGCGGCTTCGGTCTGGCCCGGGGCCAGCCGTTCCAGCATATGCCGGGTATTGGTGCGGGCGTTCAGGCCCAGCAGGTCCAGCCGGTCTTCCATAATGGCCAGTCTGGGGTACAGGGTGGCTGCATTGCATTGTGCAGCAGGCGACCAGAACCTCTCAGCCAGTGCCGCAGTGCGTGGCCACAGACGGGCATCCAGCATTTCGGGCGAGACAACCTCGGTCCATAAGGCGGCCTCAGCCCCCATTACATGGCTTTTCTGCTCATTGGTAAGGGGGGGCAGGGGGGCATCTGCCGGTTTATCCGCCACGGCCGGGGGAGGCGTGGTGGGTGTGTCCGGTGGGGTGGGGCCGGTGGTCTGGGCTGCGGCCTGTGCTTCTGCCGCGTCCTTGCGGGTGTCCAGCGGGTCGGTGGTGTAATAGGCGCTGGCAGGGAGTAAGCGGTCCAGATAATACGGGCCGGACACAACCGTGGCGTGGCCTGCTGCCGTTGCCTGAGCCGTATGGGCAGGGCCGCGCCAGCTTTCTATAATGGTATCGGGCGGTATGTCCGCCTCCTGCACCTCGTCCCAGCCCATAATGGTTTTACCCTGCTGGCGTAAGGCATGGGCCACGCGGCGGGTATAGTCTGCCTGCAAAGCCGCGACCGAGGCTATGTGGTGCTGCTTCATGTAGGCTGCAATATGGGGGGACTGCGTCCATTGTCTGGCGACAACCTCATCCCCCCCAATATGAAAAACAGGGTCGGGGAACAGGGCTGCCATTTCAGCGTACACTGCGCTGACAAAGCCGGGAGTTGCGGGGGTTGTCGGGTCGAGTGCTGCCCGGTTGATCTCTGCGCGGTCTGTGGTGTTGAGCGGCAGATTGGCAGCGTAGCGGGGGTAAGCCAGCAGCATGGCGTAGCTGTGGCCGGGGGTATCAAACTCCGGCACAACGCGAATGCCTCTGTCCGCAGCTTCGCGCACAAGCTGGTGGATCTGTTCCTGCGTGTAATACTGCCCGTGGCTGCCAATTTTATGCAGGCGCGGGAAGCGTTTGCTTTCCACCCTGAATGCCGCCCCATCTGAAAGATGTATGTGCAGCACATTCAGTTTGACCATTTCCATTGCGTCCAGCTGGCGCAAAAGATCTGGCAGCGGCATAAAGTGCCTGCTTGTATCCAGCATCAGCCCGCGCCATGCAAAACGGGGCGTGTCCTCCATATGGGCCTGTGCAAGCACTGGCCCATCCAGCTCCTGCCTTACAAGCTGGCTCAGGCTGGTCATGCCGTGCAGCGCGCCTGCTGGCCCTTGGGCGGTAAGGGTTATGCCGGAAGGGGCTACGTCCAGCCTGTATCCTTCCTGCATGGCAGGACCGGGGAAGGCAGGGTCTTTGGCAAGCTGAATATGCAGCACAAGCCCCCCTTGCGTGGGAGGTGTGTTAGTAAAAGTGATCTGCTGGCCAGCAAGAGTGGAAAGTCTTATGCGTAGGCGCTCTGCTGCGCGGAGCAGTAAGGGGGTAGGGGCTGTGCTCCACTGCACAGTCAGGCTGGACGGCAGGGCAAAAGCTGCCCCTGTGGTTTGCAGGATGGCCGGAGCAGGCATAACCAGCGGCGGCTGCACCTGATTGCGGGCAAAGGCCGGGGGCATGTTGGCCTGCTGCCCATCCAGCCCTGTTTGTGCCAGAGTTGGGTGTGGCATGGCGCACAAACCAAGAAGGCTGGAGGCAAGCAGGAGCCGTGCGGGAAGTTTTTTGAAAAACTGGTAGGTCATGGCAAGGGTTTTTTCTGAATGGTCTGCTGGAAAAGGGGGAATGGTCCGTGCCGCATCCATTGGCCCACCTGCATGATTATGATGAGGGCTGGTTGCTGGCCATGGGGCCTACGCCGCGTGCGGCCTGCACGGCCAGCAGATCAAGCGCTCTGCGTAAATGGCCGTCGCACAGGCGCAGCAGCATCCGACCCTGTGCGGGTTCCAACCCCTGACGGAGTAATATGGCCAGTTTGATCGATCCATCGGCTTTAAGCAGGGCCGCCTGCGCCTGCTCGTCCGAACAGTCGGTCAGTTTTGTAATCATACGCAGGGCGCGGTGGACCAGCTTGGCGTTTACAATCCGCATGTCCACCATATGCCCCCGCCATGTATGGCCCAGACGTACCATAAGGGTGGTGGAGAGCAGGTTGAGGCAGATTTTTTGCGCTGTTCCCGCCTTCATACGCGTGGAACCGGCAACGACTTCCGGCCCGGTTTCGGTCAGAATGCCAATATCGGTTTCGGCCAGCAGGCGTGCGTTGGGGGTGCAGGACAGGCCAATGGTCAGGCTGCCACAAAAGCGCGCACTGGCAAGGGCGGCGCAGGTGTAAGGGGTGCCCCCACTGGCGGCAATGCCAATAACCACATCGTCCGCAGTGGGTGTGTGGCTGCTTATGGCGCGCTGGGCTTCCTCCTCGTCATCCTCCGCCCCTTCCACGGGGCTGAACAGGGCTGCCTCTCCCCCGGCCAGAAGCAGGACCAGCCGCTCGGATGGCCAGCCATAGGTGGGGATCAGTTCCACGCCATCCTGCAACCCAATACGGCCCGATGTTCCTGCGCCAACGTAAAAAAGCCTTCCTCCCCGTTCCAGTCGGGGGAGAACCTGGGCAATCGCGTCTTCCATGTTGGGCAAGGCGGCCTTAACGGCGGCTGTGGCGGCAAGCTGGCTTTCCAGCAGGGCCTCCAGCACGGTGCCGGTGGGCCATGTATCCAGCCCATCGTACCGGGGGTCCTGCATTTCGGTCCGGGGGGGCTGGTGGGGAGTGTGCTGTGTGGTCATGGTGGCGGCTTCCGGTTGCGGGCACGCAGGGTGCAAAGAACAGGGTGCACCATATGGAACAACCCCGCCAGTCCCAACAGGGCAACCATGCCCAGCACAATAAGCCACGGAAAGGCGAGGGACTGCCCATATGGGCGGAACACAAGCATGGTCCACACCATAAGTGGTATGCTTATGGCAAAGGCAGGTGCCAGAACCCGCGCTGTGGCCCGGCGCATGGCCATGCCAGCCACAAAGGTGCCCAGCATGGGCCCATAGCCGCAGGCAGCTATGGACAGACCGAGTATAACGGCGGACTGGCTCCCATGGGCAAACAGGCCCGCGCAGCCAACAAGCGCGCAGGCCCATGCCACAGTAATGAGCCGTGCAAAACCTAGTGCCGAACACCCCAGAGCGCGGGCGGCACGGGCGCACAGGGGCGCAAAATCTCCCACACTGGCCGCAGTCATGGCGGAGAGCGTGGCAGAGAGCGAGCCCATGGTGGCGGCCAGAATACCCGCAAGCATAAGCCCCCGCAGACCCGGTGGCAGGTCCTGCACAATATAGGCGGGAAAAATGGCATCCGTACTGGCAAAGCCCATCTGGGCCAGTGTTTGCCCGCCGTTGCGGGCCCAGAGCAGCACCCCGGTCAGGGAGAGCAGGGCAAACAGTATGCCAACCCCTACCGCACTGCCCATAAGAGCCAGCCGGGCATCCCGCAGGCTACGGGCCGCCAGCATACGCTGGACCATAAGCTGGTCAGTGCCGTGGGAGGCAACGGAGAGCAGTGCGCCACCACCAATGGCTGCAAGTGGGGTAAATGCGCTGTGCAGGAAGGACGCATGGTGGGCAAACAGGTGCAGCCGCCCCGCCTGTTGCAGCGTATGCCACGTGCCCGCCGGAGCCTTGTGCCAAAGCAGGGCAACGCAGGCCAGAGCACCGGAGAGGTAAAGGCAGAACTGAATACTGTCCGACCAGACCACGGCCTTTAAACCACCGCAGACTGTGTAGAGCAGGGTGAGCAGCATAATCACGCCCAGCAGCAGGGGCTGGGGCAGGTGCCACTGCATGGCGGCCAGCATGGTGGCAAGGGGGAGCATTCCGGCAAACAGACGCACGGCCTCTGCCAGCAGCCGGGTGACCAAAAACGTGGCGGATGCCAGCCGTTGCATGGTTGGCCCAAAGCGCTGGCCCAGCCAGTCATATGCGCTGAGCATCCGCCCCTGTTGGTACAGGGGTAAAAACAGCCATGCCACAAGAGCGCGCCCAAGCAGGTAACCCACGGTCAACCCAACAAAAACCATACCCGACTGGTAGGCAATGCCCGGAACACCAATAACGGTGAGTGTTGAGGTCTCCGTGGCAACAAGGGAAAGGCAGAGTGCCCACCATGGCAGATCCCCATGCCCTTCCAGATAGGACGTGGAGGAGGACTGACGCCCCGCCAGTACAAGGGCTGCAACCGGCATGGCCGCCAGATAGGCCAGCATGACCAGCAGGTCGGTAAGGCTCATGGTGCGGTCCTGTTCATGCCGGGCCGCAGGTGCGGGGCGGGGTAAAAGTAGGGTGGAGCAAAGTCTTGGGGCACGGGCCAGACAGACAAAAAGCACAATGTGGGGGAAGTGTAGGAACAGCGCGTGCGGGCATCAACCCACTATTGCATTCTGTGTACGCCGGTTCCACGCATGGGGGAGGAACATTCCTCGCCGGAGTGTGAAAACAGGGTGCTTGGCGCAAGGGGCTGGCGGGCGGTAACCTGCCGGGTAACAAATGCCTGCGATCAGGTCTGGTCTGGTCGATGTGCCAGTGGAGGAACCGTTATGACCAAAGAATGCAGTTCTGGTGGGTGTGGCCCCCGTGCGCCCCTGACCGCGGAACAGGAGCAGATTCTGCTTGGCCACGGTACGGAATACCCCGGTTCCAGCCCGCTGAATGGGGAAAAACGGCAGGGCACTTACCATTGTGCTGCCTGTGGCACCCTGCTGTTCCGCTCCACCGCCAAGTACGAGAGCGGGAGCGGCTGGCCCTCCTTCTGGGCGGCGGAGCCAGAAGGTGTGGCCACCCGGCGGGATACAAGCCACGGCATGGTCCGGCAGGAAGTGCACTGTGCAGAGTGCGGGGGGCACCTGGGCCATGTTTTCCCCGATGGGCCACCGCCCACGGGGTTGCGTTACTGCATGAACGGGCTTGCGCTGGATTTCAGACCCGAGCAGCCGGGTAAGGCGGCCTCCTCTTCCTCCGTGGAACAGGGTGGCTGGTGCGCCTGATGCCCGTTATGCCGGAGCTTCCTGCGTGGAGAGGGAGGGGGCGACTGGCCTGCCCCCCACGGCACTGAGGAAAAAAGACCACGCCTCGTTAAAAAACAGATCGCGCTCAGGCTCGGTCTGCAGGGGGTTCAGGCCAAACAGGCTGTCTTCCATGGGCCATCCGGTAATCATGCCTGTCAGCAGGCGGGCGGTGGTGTCCGTTGCGTAGCCGGGGTTAATCTGCCCCTTCTGTTCCGCCGCCTTGAGCAGACGGACAAAATTATTATGGAATGGCTGGCCAATGGCCATAACCGCCTGCTGCTGCAGGGAGGGGTGGCGGTGCCCATCCGCTATGAGAATGCGGTAGGTGCCCAGTGCATCTGGCCGCAAGGTCAGGTCGAGCATCAGGCGGCTTATGTGGCGCAGTTCTTCCAGCGGGTTGGTTAGAGGGGTTTCCTCCATCGCGCGTAGGACCGAGCCGGTCAGGTTGGTCACAACCGCAATGAACAGCGCCTCCTTGGAAGGGTAACGCCGGTAGAGGGTCTGCTTGCTGGCGCACGCCTTACGCGCGATCTGGTCTATGGATGTGCCTGCATAGCCATGTTGCACAAACAGACCGGCCGCGATTTCCAGCAGATACTGGTCCAGATCTTCGGTTACATCGGTTGTTGGTCGTCCACAGCGCCGTTTACGCCCCTGCAGGCAAGGGTTTGCCATGTCCAGTGGACGAGCGGCAAAGGTAAGGGCCTTGCTCAGGTACCCTTTGGGCGAACGGGAGGTAGGGGGCTTAGACAACGATTATCCGCTTTGTGTGAACCGGGCAGGGGGGCGCAGTTGTTAACATATTTGCAATGTGGCTATTTTATATCTGGATCCTGCTTATATTTCGAGGTCTTTTCCGCGCGACGCAAGAATGTGTTGCAAGAAAAAGGGGGTGTTCAGCCCACTCTTTTCCGCCACACACAAAACAGATGTCCTTTGTGGCAAGCGATCATGTCAGGAAACAACCTCAGTGGAACAGCACAGAGTAGAGGGTGCACACGAACAGGGGCAGGGCTGCTGCCCCCCAACCAGTGCGCCCGTTGAGCCTTCTCCCCCCATGCCTGTGCGGGCCGGAATTGCTGATGGCGCGGCGCAGATAGCCGATCTGGCTGTTGCGACCCAGAAGCTGGAGCGCGTTATGCGGCGCTTTTACCAGCTTGCGGTTATGGTCGTGGCCGCCATGTGCGTGGGGCTGTTTATTTATGCCGGGGGCGCTGTGGTCATGGTGGTGTTTGCCTCGGCCCTGGTGGCTGTGGTGCTCCATGGAGCGGCACGGCTGATCTGCCGGGTGTTGCCCATACGGCAATGGGTGGCGGTGGTGCTGTTCCTTGCCGCCCTTGTGAGTGGGGTGTCTGGTGTTGTGCATGTTTCCGGCCCCGAACTGGTGACCCAGCTTTCCCACCTGTACGCAGCCCTGACCCACGAGCGCGATGCCCTCCATGCAACGCTGGACCAGAACCCGGTCGGCCATTCGGTCCTTAACCATATTCCACGCTTTTTTGGAGGTAACCAGACATCCGGCCCCCTTGGGTCGGAGGGAGCGGGCGGTGGTATGGATTTTGCCGGGTCCATGACCAATGTGCTCACATCCACCTTTGGTTCGGCTGGTACGCTGGTGGTTATTGTAATTGCGGGGGTGTATTTTGCGCTCTCTCCGCATTTGTATGCCAATGGCCTGTTGCGGCTGGTGCCTACGCGCTACCGGCCCACAGCGCGCGCGTTAATCCGTACTACGGCGCATGTGCTGTCCGCCTGGGTTGCCGGGCAACTGCTGGATATGACCGTGGTGGGGGTGCTGACATGGGTCGGCCTTTCCCTGCTGGGAATGCCGCTGGCTTTTCCGTTGGGGCTTGTGGCCGGGACAGCCAACTTCATTCCCTATCTGGGCACATTTATCGGGGCTGTGCCCGCGCTGCTTATTGCCTTGTCCATCAGCCCGCGGGAGGCCCTTATGGTGGCCGGGCTGTATGCGTTTATTCAGGCGTTTGAGGGGTATGTCATGTCTCCCTTCATTCAAAAACGCGCGGTCAGTATGCCGCCTGCACTGACCATTCTGTCCCAGACCATTTTTGGCGCTTTTCTGGGCATGTGGGGGTTTGCTTTTGCCTCCCCCATTACTGCGGTGCTGCTGGCCATGGTCGATCATCTGACCACCCCTTTGCCAGAGGACGAGCAGGTCTGATGTGTGCCATTGCGCCGCCTGCACGCCTTGATCCAGAGCAAATTGGTCAAAACAGGAGCAGGCTGCGTTTTTGGGGGTGGTTTTCGCGCGCCTGTCCATGCACATTCCACACAACAAAAATATCCGTTTGAAGGAAGCACGGGATGTCCAGCCCAGCCGACGATTTTCAAAAATACAGGCACCTCAGCCCGTTTGAACTCAAGGACCAGCTTATTCGGCTGGCGTCCGGTCGTGCGCAGCGGGCCATGCTGGACGCAGGGCGCGGCAACCCCAACTTTTTGGCAACCCTGCCCCGGCAGGGCTTTTTTCAGCTCGGGATGTTTGCCGCGGCCGATTCTGCCTTAACCTTCTCCTACATGGCGGAGGGAGTGGGTGGCCTGCCCCGGCGCGAAGGGATAGAAGCCCGGTTTGAGGCTTTTCTTGTTGCCAACAAGGATGTGCCGGGGGTGCCTTTTCTGCGCCGTGCACTCTCGTACGTGCGTGACCAGCTTGGTCTGCCAGCAGATAGGTTTTTGCTGGAACTGACCTCTGGCATTCTGGGGTGCGATTACCCGACCCCACCGCGCATGTTGCGCTATGCTGAAAAAGTGGTGCGCCACTATCTGCTGCACGAAATGGCGGGCGGCTCCATGCCCGAGAGCACAACAGACCTGTTTGCGCTTGAAGGCGGGACTGCGGCCATCAGCTATATTTTTGCCTCCCTGCGGGAGAACGGGCTGATCCGTCCGGGCGACAAAGCGGCAATTGGTATGCCGGTTTTTACCCCGTATGTGGAAATTCCCGAACTGCGGGATTACCAGTTGCAGGAAGTCGCCATTAACGCCGACCCGGAGGCAGGCTGGCAATACCCGCCAGAAGAGCTGGACAAGTTGCTCGATCCGTCGGTCAAGATTTTTCTGGTTGTTAATCCCAGCAATCCGCCTTCGGTCCGTATGAGTGATGCCGGGTTGGCCCATATTGCCGAAATTGTTAAAAAACGGCCTGACCTGATTATTGTAACCGATGATGTGTACGGCACATTCGCGGATAATTTTAAGTCCATCTACGCGATTTGCCCGTACAATACGGTGCTGGTTTATTCTTTTTCCAAGTATTTTGGTTCCACGGGCTGGCGGCTTGGCGTTGTGGCCATGCACCAGAACAATGTGCTGGACCACGCGCTGGCCGCATTGCCAGAGCCGGAAAAGGAGGAACTGGACAAACGCTATGCCTCCCTGACCCCGGATGTGCGGGCGCTCAAATTTATTGACCGCCTGGTTGCAGACAGCCGGACTGTGGCCCTTAACCACACGGCAGGTCTGTCCACCCCACAGCAGGTGCAGATGGTGCTGTTCGCCCTGTTTGCCCTTATGGATGGACGCGATGCTTATAAAAGCGCGCTCAAGCGCCTGCTCCACCGGCGCGAACTGGCTTTGTACCGCGACCTTGGGGTTAAAGCACCAGATGACGATGGCAGCACCCACTATTATACGCTGATCGACCTGTCCAATGTGGTGACCCAACTGTATGGCCGCCGCTTTGCCCGCTGGTTGATGACAAAGGTGGACTACCAGACCATTCTGTTCCGCATTGCGGAGGAAACAGGCGTTGTGCTGCTGCCCGGTGATGGGTTTGCCGTCAAGCGCCCTTCGGCACGGGCGTCTCTGGCCAATCTGAACGAATACCAGTATGCCGCCATTGGCGAAGCCCTGCGGCGTATGGCGGATGAATATTATGCCCGCTACTGTGCGGAAAAAGGGGCTGGTGGAGCTGCTCCCACGCCCTGAAGGGTTTGCGGGTTCCAAGCAAGGCCGGGGCAGGGGGTAAACCCTGCTCCAGCCGTGTGAATGGGGTGCTTAGTCGTTTTTGCCAAAAACCGGACGTGTGCTTTCAAACAGGAACCATGTGCGGCGCTCTGTTTCATCAATCCAGTTTTCCAGTAGGCTGGCTGTGGCAACGTCATGTGCATCATCACACAGCTCATGCACGGCACGCAGGCGTCTGGTGAGGGTCTGATTATCCTCGCGGAGTTCTGCCAGCATGTCCTCCGGGGTCACGTAGAGGGCATCGTTATCCAAAATAGCGGTTTTGCGGCCTATTTCGCCAACGGAGTGCAGGGTGGTTCCACCAATCTTGCGCGCACGTTCGGCCAGCGGGTCGGTCATGGCAAAAATCTGCTGGCTCTGCTCATCCAAAAGCAGGTGGTAGTCACGGAAGTGGCGGCCACTCATATGCCAGTGGAAATTCTTGGTCTTGATATACAGGGCAAACACATCTGCCAGTACCTCGGCCAGCCCGGCCACAACAGCTTTGACCTTGTCGGCCTTCAGGTCTGTGGGGGTGCCAAGATATTCTTTGACGTGAAGCTCAGAAGCATTGGGTTTGGTCATGGGAATGCCAGCCTTTCCAACAAATGTCTGTCTGCGGGTACGCTATGGTCAGCCCGCAGCACTCAACGTGGCAAGCGGGTAGGCAGATACAAGGCCGCGCTGGCAAAGACTCCACCCCTCACATAAACGTGACGGTGCATGTGTATGGCGCAACCCAGCCCCATAAGCAGACCTTTGGCAGGGTAGGAGGTATCAGACCTCGCTTTTAAGCGGGCGGCTGAGCAGGCTGTGTGTGGCCTGGGGCAGGCTTATCTGCCCCTCCATAAAGGCTGCAATACAGTCGGTAATGGGGGTTTCCACCCCGTGGCTCCGTGCAAGGGCCTGCAGGGCGGAAGCTGTTGTAACCCCTTCCGCCACACCGGGCAGGCTGTTCAGGGCAGTGTGGGTGGTCATACCCTGCCCCAGCGCCATGCCAAGTTGATAATTGCGGGATGCGGCCCCCGTACAGGTCAGCAGCAGGTCGCCCAGCCCCGCAAGCCCTGCCAGTGTGGCAGCGTGCCCCCCAAGGGCTGTGGCCAGTCGGGTTATTTCTGCCAGTCCACGGGTAATCAGGGCCGCGCGGGCGTTTTCGCCCAGTCCAGCACCAATGGTCACGCCGGAAGCAACAGCAATGACGTTTTTGGCAGCCGCCCCAAGTTGCACACCCACGCAATCCGTACTGGCATACAGGCGGAATAAAGGGGTGGAAAGCAGGCTGCTCAAAGCCTGTGCCCTAGTGTGGTCGGGGGCGGCCAGTACGGCTGCTGCGGGGAGCCCGGCAGCAATTTCGCGCGCAAAGTTGGGGCCGCAGAGTACGGCACCGGGCACGTCCGGGCGTTCGCGTGCCAGAATATCCAACGGAAAAGCCAGTGTCTGGCGTTCTATGCCCTTGCAGCACAAGACCGCGTTAATGCCTGCGGGGAGCATGGGCAGGACTGTGGCAAGGTGCTGGGTAGGAATGGCCACCAGCACACAGCCTGGTGTGACTGCTGGCAAGGTGGAGCAAGCCTGTACTGCAGGAGGTAACGGATAATCCGGCAGGCGCGGCATGGCTCCGTTGGGCAGGGTCTGGGCATTGCGCGCCCACAGATGCACCTGTGCTCCGGTGCGTGCGGCGTGCAGGGCAAGTGCGGTACCCCACGCACCACCACCCAAAACAAAAACAGGATCGCTCATGCCCGTATCGGTGCCAGAAGCCTTGCCACTGCGCAAGCGGTGGTGGCGCGGTGTCATCCGTTCGGTGGTCTGGCGTTATTGTTCAGGCGGATGCAGCAATGGCCATGTTGGGCTGGCGGGCAGCATGGGCGGCCAGTTCGGCCTGCTGCATGTGCCGCTTTTTGGCCTCGCGCAGCAGGCACACAACGCCTTTAACGCAGTTCCCGCACTGGGCCTTGCAGCCACGGGCCGCATAAATCTCGCGCGGGTGGTTTGCGCCGTCAGCCACGGCGGCTTCAACATCTTTATGTGTCAGCAGGTTGCAGGAGCAGACAACCATCCCTTTGGCACCTCAATGTTACGAGTCTGACCTTACTCAAACATAAATGAGAATTAGTCGCAACATATTCCGTGCATCAAGTTCTCTGCGCCCTTCAAAAAGTGATCGGGCGTGAGCGCTATCCGCACCCCGCCCTTTAGCGGGCGGGCGAGGCGTTCAGTTATTTGGAAGGGAGGGGGAAGGCCCGGTCGTAGCCAATGTTGAACACAAAAGCATAGGCCAGATAAAACAGGGCGAGTGAGAGCGAGAGCGAAAATGTCGCCCATAGTGAACGGTGCATATACAGGGCAATGCCCGGCAGCAGGGCAACCTGCAAACCTGCTTCGAACAGAAGCGTATGTACCACCCGTACCCGCACGGTTTTGTGGGTGGTGTGGTAAAGCCGGGCCATGGCCCGGTCAAAAATCAGGTTGTAAATGTAGTTCCACACCATGGCGGTTACGGCGCTGCCAACACCGATAATGCCCATAGCGGATTCGTGCAGGCCAAACAGGCTGCTGCCGGTGGGAATAACAATAACCAGTGCCAGCAGTTCAAACAGGAGAACATGGCGCAGGCGGTCCATGCCTGAACGCATGGAAACCTGCGCGGCGGGCTCGGTTGTGGTGTGCATGGCCGGGGTCTGGGTGGAAGAGTGCATTGACATGGCGGCAATCTATCTCGCCTCATCTTAAAGGAAAGATGGAACCTATCGGAAAAACAGATGGATGAATGTTTCTCTCGAACAGCTTGAAGCCTTTGTGACCACGGTGGATGCCGGGTCTTTTTCCGCTGCGGCGCGCAGGCTGGGGCGGGCGCAGTCGGCCATAAGCACCCATGTTGCCAATCTGGAGGTGGATCTGGGGGTGGTGCTGTTTGTGCGCACGGGCCGCACCCCGGTGTTGAGCGTGGATGGCGAACGGCTATTGCGCGAGGCCCGCGTGGTGCTGGACCGGCGCGAACATCTGATAGGTGTTGCCCGCTCTCTGGAAAGTGGGGTGGAGAACAAGCTGGTTGTTGCCATAGACGAGCTGTACCCCGAACACGCGCTTGGCCCGGTTTTTGCTGAGTTTGCGCAGGTCTTCCCCCATGTGGAAATGGAAATCCTGTTCCCGCTCATGGAGGATGTGGGCCAACTGGTGCGCGATGGTGCGGCCCAGCTTGGGGTAATGTGGCAGCAGAATCGGATGCTGCCCGAACTGGCCTTCCGTACCATTGACCGTGTTCCCCTCAAGCTGGTGTGTGGGCGTAACCATCCGTTGGCTCAGGGTGGCCCCGTGGCGCTGGAGGACCTTAAACGCCATCGCCAGATTCTGGTCGCAGCGCGTGGGCAGGAGCGCGAACGCCACTACCTGCGGGTCGCGGGGGAGGTATGGTGGGTGGAAAGCCACTGGGTCATTCTGGAACTGGTCCGCCACGGCATTGGCTGGGCGTTTGTGTCCGACCATGTTCTGGCGGCTTCTCCCGCTGCGCCCGAAATTGTTGCATTAACGCAACAATTTGATGCAGGCGACCGGCTGGTGCCTCTTGCCGTGGTCTGGCACGCCAAGGGTTCCCACGGTGTTGCGGCACGGTGGCTTTTGCAACGCTTCTGTAAAAAAGAAGGGGATTTTTAGAGGGCGGGTCAGGGTTTCTGCGGCTTGCAGGCGGGGGCGGGCTTAATTGTAAGGTGTGCTCATATTTTGTGTTGAAAATGCAACAGTAACGACTATGATATGAAAACCTTGCAGGAAAAGAGAGAAAAAACAGGTCCGCATGTCCTTTCTTAGCCCCCGTAAATCTTGGCTTGGCCTGCTCCTTGGGAGCGCGGCCTTTTTTTCAGCCGCAGCCGTTCAGGCCGCCGAACCCGTTCTGCAGACCGAGCAGAGCGATGTGATCACCCTCAAGCCCTACAGCCCCCACACCATTCTGGTGGAGGACGCGGTTTACGCCCATAATAAGGATGGCCGCGTAGATGTGGTGGATGCCGACCGTGGCGTGCTGCTGGGCATGGTGCAGGCTGCATACAACCCCAATGTTGTGCTTGCCCCCGATGCCAGCCGTTTTTATGTGGGCGAAACCACATGGGCGCGCGGCAACCGTGGTGAGCGGAATGATCTGCTGGCCGAATACGATGCCCAGACCCTTAAAATCACATCGGATGAAAAACTCCCCTCCCGCGCGTTGGTAACTCCCAAACGCAACGATCTGGCCATTAGTGCCGATGGTGCGCGCGTGTATGTGTACCAGATGAGCCCCGCCAACGCGGTGGAAGTTGTGGACACAAAGGAACACAAGGTCAGCCAGACGGTGGAAATTCCCGGCTGTGCGCTGGCTTATGCGTGGGGTAATGCCGGGTTCTCCTCCCTCTGTGCCGATGGTACGCTGACCAACGTCAGCCTCGGTGCGGATGGCAAGGCGAGTGTGACCCACAGCGCTCCGTTCTTTGAGCCGGATAAAGACGGTATTTTTGAACAGAGCCCCACCGTTGCCAAAGACGGTTCAACGTATTTCATCAGCTATAGCGGCAAGGTTTACCCAACAACCCTGTCCGCCAACAGCACGGTGCAGGCTCCGTGGTCCTTGCAGGAAGGCGCAGGGCTAAAGGCTGCGTCCGACGCCTCTGCCCCGTTCGAGGTGACGTGGCGTCCGGGTGGATGGCAGATGGCCGCCCTGCACAAGAACACACATGAGCTGTATGTGCTTATGCACCGTGGAACCTTCTGGACCCACAAGGATTCGGGGACCGAAGTGTGGGTGTACAACACGGAAACCCACAAACGTATCCGCCGTATGCCGCTCAAGGTCGCCAGCACCATGGTGGGCGTAACGCAGGACGAAAATCCCCTGATGTTTACAGCGGATGAAGATGGCAGCTTCTTCATTTCCGATGCACGCACGGGCAAGCTCCTGCGGACCATGAAAGGGCTTGGCACCTCCCTTATCTTCACGGTTGCGCCGGGTGAAGGATGAGCCTGCCTGCTTCGGTCTCTACGGTGCCAGTCTGGTGCGCTGAGACAGGGCAGCTGGCTGCAGCCGTCTGTGCTGGTGGCATTGGCGCCATGTTTTTGGCTGCCGGTGTTGCCAAGCTCCGTGCGCACGACACGTTTTTGGGCACGCTGGCATCCTACCGCCTGCTGCCCGGCTGGTCGTACGAGGGCGTGGCATGGGGGCTTGGCGTAGCCGAAGTTGGTGTGGCGGCTCTGCTGTTCTGCGGTGTGGGTGCCTATGTGGGCAGCCTTGCCGCAGCAGCTCTGCTGGTCGTGTTTGCCTGTGCCATGGGCATTAATGTCCTGCGTGGTCGCACCGATCTGTCCTGTGGCTGCACACCCGGCCTTGTGAGCGAAAAGCTCTCGTGGGCTGTGGTGTGGCGCACTGTTGCCTGTGCTGTTCTGGCCCTTGTGCCGTGGGCAGGGCTTGCCGCTGGTGGTGGGGTTTCTCCCCTGCTGTGGGTGGAAGGCGTTGCGGGTGGTGTGTGTGCGTATCTGCTGTGGCAGGCCATGCAGGTGCTGCCAGCAGTGCATGTTCCCGGTTCCTCAGCGCAGGAGCACAGCGCATGATGGTGTTGTTGTGTGTGTGGCAGGTTGTTCTGGTGCTGGCGTTGCTGGTGCTGGCGGTCATGCTGGTTGCTCTGGCCCGCCAGATCGGTGTGCTGCACGAACGTCTGGCACCGCTTGGCGATCAGGAGGTCAAACCCGGTCTGGACGTGGGGCAGGTTGTGCCACGTCTGATTCTGCACACGCTGGAAGGTCAGCCCTTTACCGTGGGGGATGTGCTGCCCGCAGGCCGTAAGCAGCTTTTGCTGTTTGTGGCGGCAGAGTGCCCTGTTTGCAAACGCGTTTCTCCCATTGTGCGGCAGATTGCAGCCGAACGTGGGCTGGACCTTGTGTTTGTGGGGGATGGCCCCGAACCCGAGCTTAAAGCCATGCAGCAGAGCCGGCCGGAAATGCAGGGACTGCCACTTATAACCGGGGTTGAACTGGCTCTGGTTCTTCAAATCAATCGTATGCCCTCTGTGGTGGTGCTCGATGAGCGCGGCACCATACTGGCCAAAGATCTTGTTAATACCCGCCGTCAGATTGAAGGGGTGCTGGATGGCATAGCCACCACCCACCCCGCATTGCCTAGCGATACAGGAGCGAATGCCCATGTTGCCTTCTGAAAACACTCAAAAAACAGAACAGGGCGCGTCCCTGTTCGACCGCGTGACCGAATCCGTACTGCGCCGTTTTGCTGGCCACACATCCCGCCGTGGTGTGGTGGCCCGGCTGGGTGGTCTTGCGGCTGCCGTGCCGCTTTTCCCGCTGTTGCCGGTAAGCCGTGCTTCTGCCGCAACTCCGGCTGCTGGCAAGGTTGCTGCCAAAGCGCCCTCTCCATTTGCGGCCAAGGCACAGGCCAAAGACCCCAATGCGTGCGACTACTGGCGTTACTGCGCCATTGACGGCAATCTCTGCACGTCTTGCGGTGGTGGCGTGCATAGCTGCCCACCCGGTACGGCGCCATCCCCCACATCGTGGATCGGGAGCTGCTACAACCCGCAGGATGGTAATTCCTACATGATTGCCTACCGTGACTGCTGTGGTCAGGACTCCTGTAACGAGGTGACCTGTCTTGGCACGGACGGCGACCAGCCCTCCTACCGCCCCATGGCCAATAACGACATTATCTGGTGCTTTGGTACCGGAACGTCGGAAATGTACAACTGCTCCACCGCCGCCGTGATCGGCAAAACGTCCTGATCATGCGGGTTGCGGTGTTGCGTTACGTGACTGTGGCCTGTGTTGCGGTGCTTGCCATAACGGCAGGTGCCGTGCGCGCCCATGCTGCGCCCGATGCAGTGGCCGGGGCTACAACCCTGAGCCACACGCAGTCTGTCTATGTCTCCCATTGTGGTGGCTGCCATGGGATTGAGGGCATATCCGGCCCAACTTTTGTGCCTATGCTGCGCAATAGCGTGGGCAGTTTTGCCTGCACGGACGAGGGGCGTGCCTATCTGGTACGCGTACCCGGTGTTTCCATGTCCCTCATCCGGGATGATCAGACCTTGGCAGATGTTATGAATTTTGTGCTGATCACGCTGGGTGGGTCCAGTACGCCGCCGGGGTTCAAGCCCTATACGGCGGCGGAAGTGCATACATGGCGGCAGCATCCCCTGTCTGGTCCAGATTTTATGGCTCTGCGCGCTCATGTGCTGGAACGGTCGCTTGCAGCCTGTGCGCGCAAGCAGGGCAAGGGGTAACCTCTTGCCCTGACCGGCAGACTGCCGGGGCGTTGGGTATGACATGAAATCTTAAAATGACTTTTGGCCGCGTCTCATCCAGCCTGTACCAGCCAAAAACAGTATTGGCCCGGTAAGCCGGGTGCCGTGTGGATAGTTTTCGTTCTGATCTTTGGAGCAAAAAAAGAATGGTTCTTCGCCGTCCGTTACCCGTAGGGATGTGGCTTGCCCTGCAACTGGCGGCGCTGCCCGCACTGGCACAGGAAAAAACACTCCCCGGTGATGCCGCACGCCCGTTGGTGCTGGAAGAAACCCCGGCGGAAAAAGTGCAGGCGGAGAAGGAAGAAGTTAACCTGAAGCCCACCAAAGATCACACATGGTTTGATGATCTGGAGGGGCATCTTGTGGTCGAGGCCGGTGTGAACGGCAACCCATGGACGCATACGGGCCGTAACTGGGCCCAGTCCTACGTGGACCGTGCCAACACGGCAACGCTGAACCAGATAACAGGCACACTCTCCCACCCGACAACGGATATTGGCGGCGGCTACGGGCTGGGCTTTGTGTTTGAAGTGCTTTACGGTTCAGATGCGCGCTTTAACCCCACCATTGGCATGGGGGATGGCAGTTTGACGGGCATGTACCAGTGGACACCCACACAGGCCCATATTGATGCGCACCTGCCGTGGCTGAGCAAGGGGGGGATAGACCTCCAGATTGGTCAGCAATACGGTATTCAGGGGTTTGAGGGAACGGACGCGCTGGAACGTCCTTTTTATTCCTACAATTATTCATCCGATTACATTGTACCGTTTGAAACGGTGGGCGTGCTGGCAACATGGCATATGACCGATACCGTGGCGTGGGTCATGGGGGTTAATGCCGGGAACTCCACCACATTTGGAGGTGCTAAAAACAATAAGCGCCCCAAAGGATATTTTGGTGTGCAGTTGACAGGTCTGGCGGACGGCAAGCTCGATGTGGCGGCCATTGCCTATCTTGGCCCGCAGCAGAGCGTATATGCCATTGGTAACGCCGCTAACCACGAAATGGAATATGTAGGCGACCTGCTGGCAACCTATAAGCTGAGCGATACAAGTTCCATTACGCTGAACGGCACATATTACCATGACGATTATCTGAGAGATGACGTGTATGGTATTACAACGTATTTCTCGCATGATTTCTCACCCTCGCTGACCTTTAATGCGCGTGGTGAAATTTTTCGGGATAATAACGGGGGTGTTGTGGGCAACAACACGTCCACCATGTCGTATGTTAACGAACTGCGTGGCAGAAATTACCCTTACGATTCCGCACCCGGTACTACGTATGGGGAGCTGACGGTGGGTGTGACTTACAGGCCAGAGTTCCTTAAGCTGCCCAGAGGCAGCTTTTCCATCCGCCCGGAAGTGCGGCTGGACAAGTCGCTCAATGGCACACGTCCGTTTAACCGTGTTTCACCCACGGCGGATTCCAGCGTTAACTATGCCAACAATGGCACCAACAACATGTTCTGGTTCAGTTGCGATGCCATCTGGTCTTATTAAGGCAGGCATAACGGGTTTGTGGAGCACAATATGACACAGGCAACCTTGCAGACCCTTGTGGTTATCAATGTTATGTTAACGCTTGTGCTGTTGGCCGCCTTTATTGTGGCATACCGCATGGTGCTGAGAATACGCAGGCTTTTTCAGGAAATTGCACCCGTGGGTGCGCTGACCAATGCCCGTGGCCCCCAGCCGGGGGATATCTGCCCCGCTCAGCCGTTTGCCACGCTGGATGGGCGCACTCTGGAACTCGCTGGTGGCGCCATGCCCCGCCTGCTGCTGTTTGTTTCCGCATCCTGCCCCATTTCCCGCAAGGTTATTCCCATTGCGCGTAATTTTTGCGCCAAGGAGCAACTGGAGCTGGTGCTGGCCGGGGATGATGACCTGGTGGTGCAAACCCACTTTGCCCAGCAGACGGGCACATCGCCTGCTCTGTTTGTGAACGACCCTGCACTGGGCCGTGCGCTGGAGGTGGATAAGCTGCCAGCGGCCTTCCTGCTTGACCAGCAGGGCGTGCTGATCGCGCGTGGGCTTGTAAATAACCGCGAACATCTGGAAAGTCTGCTGAACGCGTGGGAGAGCGGGTTTAACACGGTGCAGGCTTACATTAACCACACCCGTAAGCAGAACCGCGCAGGCTGACGCGGTTTTTATGTGCCCTCCCTGCTGCCTTGGGGTGGGGGGCTGGTGCGTGGCAGTTAGCCTACGCACCATGCGTTATGGGCTTACCTGATCCTGTCTTGTGGATGACGGAACCTTCATGCACACAATGGCGTTGAGGTTAATCTGTGCGGGGAACTTGCACGGGTCCATCCATAATCAAGGAGAAATCAGGCGTGAGCATTCCTGAACTAACCCTGAACGATGGCCGGAGCTTTCCACTTATAGCTTTTGGTACATATAAACTTAACGGCGCAGCAGGCGTGCAGGGCATGGTGAGCGCGCTGGACGTAGGTTACCGGGCGCTCGATAGTGCTTTTAATTACGAAAACGAAGGTGCCGTGGGCGAGGCCGTGCGCAAAAGCGGACGCAAGCGCGAAGAGCTGAACATTGCCTCAAAACTACCCGGCCGCCACCATAAGTATGACGAAGCCTTGGCCTGTATTGAGGAATCCCTCTACCGTGCAGGGCTGGAATATTATGATCTGTATTTTATCCACTGGCCCAATCCCAAACAGGGGCTTTATGTGGAGGCATGGCAGGCACTGATTGAAGCCAGAAAGCGCGGATATGTGCGCACCATTGCCGTCTGTAACTTTCTGGCCGAGCATCTGGACAAGCTGAATAACGAGACAGGCGTGCTGCCTGCCATTAACCAGATCGAACTTTCGCCTTACTTCCCGCAGGATGATATGCGGGCTTACCACCAAAAACATGGCATTGTGACCGAAGGTTGGAGCCCGATTGGCCGGGGCGGCAAAATTCTGTCGGATCCGTTGATCGGGGGCATTGCCAGCCGCCTTGGCAAAACACCGGCACAGGTTGTGCTGCGCTGGCATGTGCAGGTCGGGTCTGTGCCTATTCCCAAGGCATCTCACCGCGAGCGGCAGTTGGAAAACATGTCCGTGTTCGACTTTGAACTTACCGAACAGGATATGAAGGATATTGCCACACTGGCCCGCCCGGATGGGCGCTCCTTTGGGCAGGACCCGGCGACGTACGAAGAGTTCTAAGGGGTTTGAGGCATGGATAGCCTCAGACTTGCGCAGCTTCGCTTTTTTTGCGCAGTTATGGAGGAGGGGTCGGTTGTTGCCGCATCCCGCCGCCTTAACTGCGTTGCCTCCAACGTAACCGCGCGTTTGCGGGAACTGGAGCTGATTGTGCAGCAGCCCTTGTTCCTGCGGGAAAAAGGGCGGTTGATTGAAACACCAGCAGGGCGGGCTTTTTACGATCAGGCGCGTGAGGTCGTGCACAAAGCCTCGGCACTGGAACATTTTTTTCAACCCGATGTGCCGCGTGGTGTTATCAGGCTTGGCGCGCTGGATGTGGCGTTGCAGCATTTTCTGCCCCAGCGGCTTCCGGCTTTTATGCACGATTGCCCGGATGTGGCGTTGCATGTGCTCAAACGTGCCAGCTACACGCTGGAGCATATGCTGGTCGAGCGAGAGATTGATCTGGCCCTGACCGATGGCCCGATTGAACACCCCTTATTGGAAAGTCGTCTGGTTTTTACCGAACATCTCCGGCTTGTTGTGCCAGATTGTGTGCAAACATTGCAGGCAATCGACTGGGCCAGAACGGATGTGCTGGTATTCAATACCGACTGTTATTACCGCAGTGCGTTTGAAAGCTGGATGCAAAACAATGGTGTTGCGCCACGGCGTATCCAGACCATTGAGTCCTACCCTGTTATTTTTGCCTGCGTGCGCGCAGGTCTGGGTGTGTGCTGTTGCCCGGATGTTATGTTGCCTCAAAATCCCGCGCCGGGTTTGCAAGTTATGACCCCGCCAGACCTCCCCGTTGCACCCGTGTACAGCGTATGGCGGCGCGCGGGTGCAGACCCTTTGCTTATGCGGTTTGTGGAGCACCTTGGTGCATCCGGTTTGTAGGCCTGTTCATTTTTTGTGTGGTCGTGGCTCACATATCATTACTTTTCCATCGCTATATTTTCCCTGATAATCAGCCCACAAAAGAGAGGATACTTTAAAAATGTCTTTGAAAAAACATGATCTGTTCATAAACGGCCAGTGGGTTAAACCTGAGTCTGGCCAGTATGTGACCATTAAAAATCCGGCTAATGGTGCGGAGGTAGCCGCCGTTGCTAAAGGCAATGCACAGGATGTGGACAAGGCGGTAGCCCTTGCGCACAAAGCTTTTGGTCCGTGGAGCCGTAAAACGGCAAGTGCCCGGGCAGACTACCTGTATGCGCTGGAAAAACTGCTTGTGCGCGACAAGGAAAAGCTGGCCGCGATTATTACATCCGAAATGGGTAAACCCATTACCGAAGCGCGGGTGGAGGTGGATTTTGCCGCAGGCCTTATGCGCTTTGCTGCAGAAAATACACGCCGCATCCAAGGCGAGATTATTCCGGGCGAGCGGGAGGGAGAGAAAATTCTGATCGACCGGGTGCCCCATGGCGTTGTGGGGGGGATTGCTGCGTGGAATTTTCCGCTCGCATTATGTGCGCGCAAAATTGCCCCGGCATTGGCTGCGGGGAATACCATTGTTGTTAAACCACACGAACTAAGCCCGCTTTCTGGTCTGGCACTGGCAGCTCTGGCGCAGGAAGCCGGATTGCCAGAAGGGGTATTGAACGTGATTACGGGCGATGGCCCCGATGTTGGTGTGCCGCTGGTTGCCCACAGGAATGTACCGCTTATTACCATGACCGGTTCTACGCCCGCAGGTAAAAAAATTATGGCTGCTGCTGCCGAACATCTTAAGGAAGTGCGGCTGGAGCTGGGCGGTAAGGCACCGTTTATTGTTATGGAGGATGCAGATATTGAGGCCGCGGTTGAGGCCGCAGTGACCGCACGCTTTTTTAACTGCGGTCAGGTCTGCACATCCAACGAGCGGACTTATGTGCATGAGGCCGTATATGAGCGTTTTGCTAAAAGCCTGCGTGCCAAAGTGGAAAAGCTGAAAGTGGGCAATCCCATGGACGATGGAACGGACATGGGGCCAAAGGTCAGTCTGGCAGAGTTGGAAAAAGTGGATGCCATGGTGCACAAAGCCGTTGCACAAGGCGCAAAGCTGGAACTGGGTGGGCACAGGCTGACGGGTGGCCTGTATGACCATGGCACGTATTATGCGCCAACCCTGCTCAGCCATGTGACGCATGATATGGATATTGTGCAGAACGAGGTTTTTGGCCCCGTGTTATCCCTGCTTAAAGTGCACGACTTTGACGAAGCACTTAAACTGGCAAACGAGAGCGCGTATGGCCTGTCGGCTTACCTGTTCACCAAAGATCTGGGCCGGGTGCTGCGCATGACGCGGGAACTGGAATTTGGGGAAGTGTATGTTAACCGTGGTGCGGGGGAAGAACCGCAGGGCTTCCACCACGGTTACAAAAATAGTGGTCTTGGCGGGGAAGATGGGCAGCACGGGCTGGAAGCCTATGTGCAGACCAAAACCATCTACCTGAATGCCTGATACGGCGGTTAACGCCGGTAACCAAGGTTTTATGGCAGGCTGCGGGGCGTTATGGCTCCGCAGCCTGTTTTTTTGTGGGGGGCATTTTGCCGCCCCATTGCGTTAGGGAGCCTGTTTGGCGTCCCGCACAGCCTGTTCCATGTTATGGGGCGTGGCTGTGGTAAAGTGGGTCATAACAAAGCTGGCAATATCGGCCAGATCCCGGTCACTCAGTCCACCCCCGGTAAAATGAGGCATGATCTGCACACCTGTTGCGGTTTGCATACCACTGCCCTGCACCAGAACCTGCACAAGGTTGCGCCCGTTGTCGGCCCCAAGGGAACGTGCGCCCGTTATGGTGCCAAAGCTGGACTGGCGGCCCGTACCATCGGCCGTATGGCACCCAGCACAGGCGGAGGCATACAGGCGTGCGCCGCGCGTGGTCTGGGGCAGAGTGCTATCGCCCGCAGGGGGTGTTTTGCGCTCGACCAGATCTGCCTCGGTGCGGAGTGGAGGAATACTCCGCAAATAGACAACCATGGCATGGATATCCTGCGCATTCAGGTAGCGCAGGCTGTGGCCGACAACGTCTGCCATATCCCCCGATGCCGTGCCGTGGCCATCGGCATGGCCGGTGGATAGGTACTGCGCCAGATCCTGGTCGCTCCATGCGCCAAGGCCACTCAGCTTATCCGATGTCAGGTTGTAAGCGCGCCAGCCATTAACAGGGCTACCGCCAAGCGTTTTGCTGCTGTCCAACCCGAAGGACAGGGTGCGGGGGGTATGGCAGTCCCCACAGTGGCCGGGGCCTTCCACAAGGTAGCGGCCCCGGTTCCATTCCGCCGATTTGCCCGGATCGTCCGGGTAGGAGGAGGCAGGGCCATTCAGAATATTCCAGAACACCATAAAGCTACGGATCGAAAATGGGAATCTGACCGAATTTTCAGGTGTTTTTTTGGAAGAGGGAGGCAACGTTGCCAGATAAGCCCGTATATCCCTGACCTGCGCATCGCTCATGCGGGCGTATGCGGGGTAAGGCATGGCGGGGTAAAGATGCTTCCACCCGGGGGATATGCCTTTACGCACGGCATCCACAAACTGCTGGTCTGTCCATGCCCCAATGCCAGCAGTTTTGTCTGGTGTAATGTTGGGGGCATACATGACCCCGATCCCCGGCAGGTTAAAAGCCCGCCCACCGGCATAGGGCGTGCCCCCTTCCTCGGTATGGCAAACCTCGCAGTCTGCTGCGCGGGCCAGATAACGCCCGTTTTCCACGTTGGCCGGCGGGGTTGCTGCATGGGCGGCGTGGGCTGGAAGGGTGCTGAGGAATGCTACGCCAGCCAGCAGGCCAAACAATGTGGGAATGCGGTTTTTGCTTATGCCGTGCATTAGCCGTGCTCCTTGCCATCGGCCGCATTGTTGCGCGGGGAGAGCAGCGGTAAGGTGCGGTAGCGCCGCCCTTGTGCTGCGGCCATGGCGTTGGCCAGAACGGGGGCTGCGGCTGCGGTGCCCACCTCGCCAATGCCACCGGGGTCTTCCGCACTGGGCATGAGCAGCACATCAATTTTACGGGGTGCTTCGTTCATGCGCATGATGCGCCATGTGTTAAAGTTGTTCTGTTGCACCCGCCCACCTTCGAGCGTGATTTCGTTATACAGTGCCGCACTAAAGCCAAAGATCAGCCCGCCTTCGATCTGGGATATGACCTGATCGGGGTTAAGCACGCGCCCGCAATCCACCACGGCTGTAACACGGTGGATAATAACGTTGTCAGGCTCGGGCATTTCCACTTCCGCAATGCTGGCCATGTAGGAGCCAAAGGCAAACTGCACGGCCACACCCCGGGCGCGACCGGGGGGGAGGGGGGTGTTCCAGCCTGCGGCCAGTGCCACCTTGTCCAGCACAGCCAGTGCGCGTGGGTTATGGGCCAGCATGGCCCGCCTGTAAGCTACCGGGTCCACGCCTGCGCGGTGGGCCAGTTCGTCAATAAACCCTTCCACCACAAACAGGCCACGGGTGCCGCCAACGCCACGCCACCATGCGGTTGTAATACCGGAGGCTTCCCGCCGTGCAAATTCCAGCCGGTAAGCCGGGTAGTTGTAAGGCGTAATAACGGTGGCGACCGAAAGGTCCTCGTCATACCCATCTTTGGTCAGCTCGGCGGGGTCCCAGCGTGCCACCACGGCGGGGCCGACTATGCGGTGGGTCAGGGCGGTTATGTAGCCCTTGTCATCCAGTGCCGCAGTCATCTGGTCCACATAGGCGGGGCGGTAGCGGTCGCGCGTCAGATCTTCCTCCCGGCTCCAGATGATTTTGAGCGGGTAGGGCACCTGACGTGCAAACTGTACGCACTGGGTAACGTATTCATGCTCCAGCCTGCGGCCAAAGCCTCCGCCAATATACTGGCAGTGTATGGCTATTTTATCTTTGGGCAGGCCGGTCAGTTCGGCAGCGGTATCCAGCGCCCGGTCGGCAATCTGGGTGCCAGTCCATACGTCGCACCCATCGGGGCGGACATGGGCTGTGCAGTTTATGGGCTCCATAGGAGCATGGGCCAGCAGTGGCTGCTGGTAGGTGGCCGTGTGTGTGGCGTGGGCACGGGCAATAACGCCCGGTGCATCTGCCTTGGTGTTGGCAACAATGGCCGGACCACTCAACCCCTGATGGAGCTGGTCGTAAATGGTCTGGGTGGTTACATGGGCATTGGGGCCATTATGCCACTGGGGCTTAAGGGCGCGCAGGCCTTTGCGGGCCGCCCAGTAGTGGTCAGCAACAACACAGACGGTATTATTCTGTTCGTTGACCAGCACAGCCTGCACACCGCGTATGGCAAGGGCTGCCTGCCTGTCCATCCCTGCAAGTGTGCCACCTTCCACCGGGCAGGCGGCAACGGTGCCAATTTTTTGGCCCGGAACCTGCACATCCATGCCAAAAACCGCGCGACCCTGCACTTTTATGGTGCTGTCTATGCGGTGTTGGGAATGGCCGAGCAGCGTATAGGTTGCAGGGTCTTTAAGAGGTGGGTTTTTGGGTATGGGCAGTGCCGCAGCCTGTGCTGCAACCGCACCAAACGGCAGGGTGCGGCCAGTTGGCACATGGGTAATGATGGCGGAGCGGGTTGAACATTCTTCCGGTTTGGCCTGCCAGTGTGTGGCAGCGGCCTGCACCAACATGCTGCGCGCAGCAGCCCCGGCCTGACGGAGCGGGAGCCATTCGGTCATGACCGAGGTGGACCCCCCCGTAATTTCGGCCCCGGCTCCGGGGGGAGCGGCCTCAATATCCACCTGAGCCATGTCTATGCCCAGTTCTTCGGCAATAAGCATGACGGAGGATGTGTAAATACCCTGACCCATTTCCACATTGGGCAGAATAAGGGTTATGCGGTTGTCTGCCGCAATGCGGATATAGGCATTGGGGGCAAAAGCTCCTTGTGCGCCTTCAACCAGCATACCCTGTTGTGGGCGTGGGGCGACCTGTGCACGGCCACGGGGGGTGGGCCAGAGCGTTGCCAGCAGCAGGGCTCCCCCAGCTCCCAGAATGTGCCGTCGGGTTGGTGGGGCGGATGGGGTGCGTAGCGGTGTGGTCATGCCAGTGCTCCCGCTGCGTGGTGGATGGCGGCGCGGATACGCATATATGTGCCACAACGGCACAGATTGGCGGACATGGCGCTATCAATCTGCTCATCCGTGGGTCTGGGCGTGCTGCGGAGCAGGGCAATGGCGGCCATGATCTGCCCGGGCTGGCAGTAACCACACTGCACCACATCCAGCGCAACCCATGCAGCCTGCACGGCATTTGCGACCGGGTCCGTGTTGTCCAGCCCTTCCAGCGTGCTAATGCGCCGTTCTCCAATAAGGCCAACGGGCAGGTTGCAGGCTCTTACGGCCTGTCCATCCATATGGACCGTACAGGCCCCACACTGAGCTATGCCGCAGCCAAATTTGGTGGCGTTCATGCCCAGAACATCGCGTAGGACCCACAGAAGGGGAGTGTCAGGATCGACATCCACCTGATGGGGTTGTCCGTTTATGTTCAGGCTTAGCATGGGGGCTCCTTCTGGCGGGTCGGAGCGCGCAATGTAATAGATTTGATTTGTTTCCGAAATGGGTGGGAGAGATAAAAAGACCGTATTTTTAAAATTTTAGTTGTATATTCAAGAATATAATGAGGTGAAAAACCATAGCGCGCAAAAGCACCAGTGCGCGCCGTGTGTGCAGGGGGAGGCCATTTGCTTGGTAGTTTTATGCAGGCAGGTATTGTGCGCATAAACCAGCAGACAGACCCAACGCAGTAGTTCGTTGCCAGCAAAGGTATTTGCGAACAATGGAACGCTATAGTGGTTTGTTGCCCTGATATGCTCCATCGTTTTCAAAAAAAGCACGTTGCATAAGCTTTGGAGTGAGGGATTTGGAAAAATAAAATCTTAAAAACTATAGTTATATTCTTAAAATTTTTAATATGATGAGAATAAATAATATTGGAATGGCATAAAAAGACCATGCACATTGCTGCGCGTGTAACCAGTTCATGTCTGGTTGTATCTCAGGAAAGTGGGATTTGCGCGCCTGTTAAGGAGGGCAACACAGCAGGGTCTAAGCGAAAAATAGCCTTCAGAATATATAATATTTTAAAAGGCAGGAAGTAACTTTGTGTGGTTACTTCCTGTTGTAATAACTTTAGTTAAGGACGCCGGTCCCTGTTACAGTCTTGGAACTGGCCATTGTATGATGGAGCACTTTATTGCCATCAAAAATAATAGCTAACTGTTTGGAAATCCCGTGGTTTCGTGACCCAAAATAAGCCATTCCAGGAACAAAGTTGATTCCGTCCACAGAGCTATGAACCATCTCGTACTTCCAGATTTCTTTACCGCTATCCGTATAGTTTACGTTCAGTGGGTCACCAAACATCTGCTTGACTTGTTCTTTTGTGGTAACGCCATCAATAATTTTTGTATCGACTGTAGCCTGAGTTTCATTTTTTAAGCTTTTATTTCCGGAGTTGGAGCACGCTACAGTAGCCATAGGCAAAACCAGCGTCGCCATCATTATAGCAGTCCTAAATTTCATTTTTTCCATTCTTCCAATGTCGTATTAAACAAACGTAACCTTCATGCCACAGAGCAATTTTCTTGGAAACCCATACATTTATAACAGCCCATCTTGAGTGTTACGCTTAAGGGTAGGGGTATTTATAAAGTGTTTCTATGTTTGTGATTTAAATTGTAAACCTAATGGACTATGGTTTACAAAATTAACAATTTTTCTCATGAAAATAACAACATAACAAGGCGGTTGGTGGAGCTGAGGGGAATCGAACCCCTGACCTCCTCATTGCGAACGAGGCGCTCTCCCATCTGAGCTACAGCCCCGCCTGTTTTGTTAGCGAGAGGTTTATAGGGCTTACCAATTTTCTGTCAAGTTGTATTGTAAGGCATATAACCATAAGGTGGTTGGCCTTCGGGCTGTTTGTAAGGAGCTGGTTTTTTATCGTGTTTTTGCTCTTCATGGTGCTGACGCGGATACTGGAAATTTACTGTTGGATTCTTCTGGTATCTTGCATTTTTGTTAATCTGTATGCGTTTGGCATACTGGACAGCCGCAACCAGCTTGTCTGGAAAATCGGGATGTTTCTGGAGCGGTTGACCGAGCCGGTTCTGGCCCCGGTCCGGCGTATTCTGCCAACACCCGGCGGTGTGGACTTTAGCCCCATGGTGGTGCTGCTGGGCATACAGTATGTGCTGCAACCCTTACTGGTGGAAGTCTTTCGAGCGCTTATCCTGCATTAAGGAATACCCAGCAAAAAAGCCGCCAGATCATATGATCTGGCGGCTTTTTTTAACGGTTAACCCGTAAAGGCTCAGTGATGAGCGTCGGGGGTGCCGTCTTTTTCAATGTGGGTCAGCGTGTATCCGCTCATGATGACGACCGGAACAAGGAAAGCCACAACCGCAATGCCCAGAGCTGCGGTGTTGCCACCCAGCAGGTAAGCGATCAGGTCAAGACCCAGAAGCGTTACGCACAGATAAATGCCCATTCCAAAAAACCCTTTTGTAGCCTGTAAGGCAGGAGCTGCTGGCGTTTTGGCGCGGAATGCCTACTGTTACAGACCCTGCCGGATTCATTCACAAATCTGACAGCGTCACACTACTCCTTTGGTTTTAGGGGTCAACAGCTATCTGTTGCATGGCGTTGTGGCGTTTTCGGGCTAGGTCATGGCAGAGGCGGTTCAGGGGGTGCCCTGCTGCGATGTGGGCGCAGTGGGGGGTGGTGTTGTGGCGGGGGTTGCGGGTTCCGATGGCAGGTTAATGTTCTGCTCTTTGGAAAAACGCGCAATATCAGGCGTATGGAAGGCAGAAACAGGGCCAAAAATGGTGCCCGATACATTATGCCCCGAAGGCACTGGGGTGTTCAGGCACCCTTTGACAATGGTTGCGCATACGCCATCGGTGCCAATCATCTGGTCATTATCCCCGCTGTAATGCATGTCTGTTACCTTGCCATCCACCAGCCGGATGGAGGCAACACAGCTTGACCCGGCTCCACCAAGGGTTGTTTGGGTCAGGTTGACCAGCGTTTGCAGGGGAATCAACGTCGAATCGTTGGTGGCGGGGATGTTGATGCCCCGCGCATACTGGTAGATCTGGACGTGTTCGTTAATGGTCTGGGTTTTGTCAGGGACACCTACGCAGGCTTGCAGGTCCTCGCTGGTCATGCCCAGAACGGCCAGTTGGCCCTTGTGTGCAACGCGGGATGAGTAATAGCCACATCCCCCAAGAGCAAGAAGAGCGCTTAAGGTCAGGCACGGCATAAGGCGGGCAAATGGGGCGAAAAAACCGGGAAGAGGGCAGACAGACATGCCCTTCAGTCTCTGGTCCTTGCAGGGGTTATGTCAATATAGAGAATGGCCAGCCATGGCAGAGGCCATAAAAAAGGCAGGGGTGTGCCCCATAACAGGGCCAGTGCGCCCAGCACGGCTCCACAGGCAAATCCGCCCCAGGCCAGTGCGGGCAACACAATGGCGCCAGGTGGCGGTGGTTCGGCCTTGCCAGCTTTGCAGCGTAAGGCAAAAGCGGCAGCCAGAGCCGATGCACATTTGAGCATGTTGCTGGTGATCACCACAGTCTGGATGGCGTTGCCCGAAAAACGGGCAATACTTTCCCCCTGCACAGCCATCAGGGCTGGGAGCAGTATCAGTTCGGCACTGCGCGCAAAGCTGGAGAACTGCGTGACCTGCACCACAAGGAGCATGAACACCATAAGCTCAATGCCTCTGGCGGCACCCCAGCGCAGGCGGGCAAGGCTTGCACAGAAGGCCGTGCCAAAAAAAATGGCCAGCACCCAGGCCAGTAACGCTGCATGGGGCCAGTTCCCATGTGCGAGAGAGGCAGAGAGGTGGGTGGTGTTGCCGGTCATGGCGCTGGCAAACAGGCCGCCCAGATGGGCAAAGCTGAGTGCATCAATATGCCCTGCCAGAATGCCAAGTACCAGAATGCGGCGGGCCGAGGTGGGTATGGGGGTTGTGATGGCAGGGGTATCTGGCATGGTGCTCGGGGGCTGGAGGGAAAGATTTGTGGGTATGGGGTGTGCGGGTGTGCAGCTGCATACTGCCCTATGGCGCAAAACTGTGTAAACTCCACCCAGCATGGGGGAGCCTGCCATGGTCCGGCAGGTGCGCCACAACGGTCAGCCCTTGCCGCGTGGTGGTTTTTTTCCGTATTTTGCTGCACGAACTGAGCAAGGAAACGATAAGAATGGTGGGATTCCGTCCTGTGTGTCTGGCGCTGGGCCTGTGTGCCATTGCTGGCATTCTACCTCCGGCCATGGCGGCCGAGCGGGAAGGGGCGCATCCTGCGCTGCGTATTCTCAAGGTCAAACCCGGTCCAGCTCCCATGACCGTGGCAACGGCTACCCCCGGGATTCTGGATTATGATGGTATTCCCACCGTGGAAAATACCAATGCCGCTAATGTGGGTGGGTTGATGTACTATTGTTACCATCACCATCTGGTAACCGATACGACGGTGCGTGCGCTGGGCCGCAAACTGGCGGAATGGCCCGCTATTCAGAACGACCCGGATTACGCATGGGGTGGAGCAGGCCAGCTCAAAATTGGTCCCCACCAGATGTTTGACCTTAAATCCCTTAATCATGACCAGCAGGCGGCAACCTGCTCGCGCTCTGCCCTGCGTGGACCCGACCTGCTTAAGGAAAAAAAGGACCGCTGAGTATCTGGCGGTATTGGTCGCACGGCCATGGGCACAATAATGCCAAGGCTTTAAAAACCATAATGCTGACACCAGATACAGCCATACAGGGAACAGGCCCGTAAAACATTGGGCCGGTCTGGAAGAGAAAAGAGACAAGCGTATGACACTGCACCGCGTGACAACACTGGGACTGGCAGGCTTTATGGCCGTAACGGTGGGAGCAACCGTTGTTCAGGCCGAACCGGGTGGGTGCCTTAAGTATGGTGCAGCAGGTGCTGTTGGTGGGCATCTGGCCAACCACCATGCCGTGCTGGGTGCCACCGCAGGGTGCATAACGGGCATGTACCGCAGGCACGAATACCGCAAGGAAGCCAAACAGAAGGCCAAACTGTACGATCAGGAACACCCCGGCGCAAAAGGTACCTACGAGCAAAAAGCTACGGCTTATGATGTGGAGCATTCCACAACACCCGGCAGCACCACGCCTCAGCCGGGCCAGCAGTCTGTTCAGCAGTCAGGCCCGCAGGCGGTGCCAGCCCAACCGCAGCAGGCCGCTCCCGCACAGGGTGAGGAACATCTGTAAAATTTTTTACATGCCCGATGTAGGGTAGCGGGTGTGTGGAGGCACTTTTGCATGGCGCAAAGGTGCCTCTTTTTTGCTTAATGGGTCTGGTCAGGTGGTGGTGCTGATGCCTGCCTGCTGGACAGGGTTCTGACCGTATCCAGCACAAAACCACTGACGTACAGCATAATCCGCTCGAATTCTTCCTGCACATCCTCAAAAGTAAGGAGCTGGTTGCGAAGGAGAATGTGCATAATATGCGTATGGCAGTCCATATCGGGCGATGTGTCCAGCCATTCGGTTTCATTCAGGCGTCGGGCGTTGGCCTGACAGATTGTGAGCAAAACAATTTCCAGCGCAATGTGCCCACCCAGAACACGGCCAAATGGCTGGGCCGGGTTGTAAATGGTGGGAATAAGTGTTTCAGCGTTATAGGTCTCTTTGCAGTTTTCGTAATGAATTGAGTAATAAAGATATTCGGCAAAAGTAATTTTGGTGTAAATGCCCGTATCGCGCGCAGTCGCTTTGAGAAAGTTTTTATACAGGCAGGCGCTGACCTCAAATGGGAGTGTGCCGTTCAGATCGGCAAAGCGCTTTGCAACACTGAGAATACTGGCAACGCGCAGCTGTGCCCCTTTAAAGGCCCGCAGCGTGATGGCCAGAAGTTCCTCATGATTGATGCTGTGAATAATTGTGCGGAATTTTTGGCTTTGGTCGTGGGTCAGTTCTACAAATTTATCATAAAATCTGGCTTTGGTCAGAATAAAAGGCCCTGAAAGATGGGTATTGGGCATGGTAGGGCTTTAGAGAATGGGGGCTGAAACAGAAAGAGTTTTAAAAACAAGGCGCACCATGGTGATAGCCTGAGTCCTTTTGCGTAAGGTATGCATAAAATACGCTCATGCTTGTTGCACAAAACCGTAAATTTTTCATTAACACTCACCGGCTGCGATCTGCACAAATCTTCAGTTGGTCAGGGGCAGGGCAGTTTTCCAAACCATTCTGGTGCTGGAACCGCCCTGTGCATATTTTATGCAAGCCGCAGGATGCACCATAAACCCCGCGCAACGGATGTTTATGGTGCATTATTTTTTAAAAAGTTTGCCGCAGGTTTAAGGTTTTCCCATTTTTTGTTTGCAGGGTAAGGGTGCTACCTTCAATACGCCAGGACTGCACATCTTTCAGCAGGCCGTTAAAGACGCTGGCAACGTGGTCATGCGCGCCGGGGCAGGCCATAAGAGTGCTTATGCCCGCCTGTGGTGCGCGGCTGACCGTGCCATTGCTACCAAAGACCAGCCCGCCAGCGTAGCGGTTGCAGCCATCCGAACCGGATATTTTTCCACTCTCGTTAATATCCAGCGTGGGAGTAAACATGTCTGCTGCGGGGTTTGGGTTTTCATCCGTAGCGCTGTCATGGCTGTCGGGCAGAAAGTTGCCATTCTTCAGCTTATGGCCATCCAGTTCCGTGGCAATCCAGCGTGTGGCATTGAGCTGTGTCGGGGGGACAAGGTTGCCGCCGCACCCTTTGAGCGTGCGGCCCTGGGCGGTAATGTTCACGGTTTCTGTAAATTGCTGCCCGCTCATGCTGTCCTGGCAGGGGGTGGGGGTCATTGTTACGGTCATATCCGGGGCATCGTAATAACGGGTGTGGCCGCGGGTGTAGGCATGGCTGACTGTGCGCGTCAGGCGGGGGCCATCCGGTGTGGTCAGCGCCAGCGTGCCTGCTGCCATGCTAAAGTTCCAGAATGGCTCGTTCCCGCGTGCCTCGTACACGCTGGTATCATTGCTGGTTGCGGCAATGGGCTGAGGTTGCGTGGCACACCCCGCCACAAGGGCGAGCGCAGCGCCGGGAGCCAGAAAAGAACACATGCGTGGCAGGGCCATGGAGTGGCTCCTCATCTTGGTTGCAAACCTGTGCAGTATGGCGGTTTGGCGCGCAGGCACAACGGGTTTCTTTTTTATGCGAAGGGTCGGGTAAAGCCGGGGCGGGGCTGTTCCTTCCCGCATGGGGGGATTAGAAGCAGGACATGATTATTCAGGGTTATAACTTTTTTTGCGATCTGCCGGAGGATGCGCGCTACGTGCGCAGCCCCCAGCCCGATGAACGCTTTATTGAAGAAAATATGGTGTTCATTCTGCCAGACAGGCTGCGCAAGTTCCGCAGGCATCTGTGGCATGTGCGCCGTAACCCCGGACCTGTGCATGTTTATGTGCCGTTGTTCAGGGTTAATACGGTTCTGGCATCGGAGCCGCTACCGGGTGGGTATGGTCTACCGCAGAACGTGTACCCATTTTATACCCACACCACCCGCAGGCGTGGGCGGGCGCTGGATTATTATGTGCTGTTTATTTTTAGGGACAAAGATTCCTTCGTCCGCTGCCAAAGTGCTGTTGAACTGGCTGGCCCGCAGGAATAATGCTGCGGGCCAGTGTTATACCCCTCAGGGTTTGCTGGCTGGGGCAGCCGCAAGCGCTTGTGGCGCGGGAATACGGATTTTGGCCTGCCGGGCCTCTTCCATGGGGAGGGGAGTATTGCTGGTGGCGGTTACACCGTTGTGGTGCAGCACAAAGGCTACAAGTGCTGCCGTGTCCTGCGGGGGCAGGGTGCCGGGGGCCATAAGGGGCATGGCGTGGGTAATGTACCCTGCCAGCCGGTCCAGCGGCGTGTTGGCCCAGCGCGCCATGAAGTAATTGCCCAGATCTGGCACATCGTGCCCGCCTTCAAGGTCAGCACCGTGGCACATGGCACAGGCCCCGGCGTAAATTTGCGCGCCGTGGGTGACCTCCTCTGCCGAAAACGTGACAGACGGCCCATTATTCCCCCGATTGCTGGCATGGCTGGCAGTGTATGGTGCTGCCCATGCCCCACTGGCAGGGGCAAGGCCCGCCAGTGTGCAGACCATAAGGGCTGTGGCCGCACGCAGGTGCGGGAGGGGGGAGAGGAAAAACGTCATCATACCGCCCTTACCCGTTACGTGGCTGAAAGCGGGCAAAAAGATCCCCAATAATGGCAATGGCTTTTTCCGCCTCCGCACGGTCGGGATGTTCAAAGCTGTTGCCCACGCCATCCATTTCCCCCAGTCCGTTCATGTCATAGCCCTGAATCATCACGCCATCGGATTTGGAGATCATGGCTGCCCCCCGGTATTCCACCGCGTATAGGGCGTCAGGCTGGGGAGGGAGCCAGCTTGTCTGGCCCCGGACGGGAATAAGGGATTTATCGTTCCACAGGTCACGTGCCGCATAACCGGGGCAGTTGATAACCACCCGCTCCGGCAGGTCCGCCAGATCGGATGGGCTATGGAACTCGCGGATAACAATACGCCCCCCCGCCTGATAGAATTCCGAGAGCAGCAGATGACCATAAGCGCCAAAATTATAGATCATCAGCGGGGTGCGCCGGGCATATGCCACGGGGAAGGGGTTATCCGCCCCGGCCAGCAGTTCCGCTGCTGGAATAATGTCGCTGATCTGGCTGGCGTATGTTGCAAACTCGGCACTGCTTTGGGGGGCACCCGTGGTTGCAAATGTGCCTTTGGCCGGGTCCACCTGTTCTGGTGCATGGTCGGCGGCGTCCAGTGGCGTATCGGATAAGGTGTAGTTATCCCTGAAGTCGATCGGGTTGCCCGGCAGGCCCAGATAGTCGCGGTAAGTCTGCCAGGAGTAACGGGCCATCTGCTCCCATGTTTTGGCAAACCCCGGTCCGGCCTGCTGGGTGAGCGCAATGCGGGAATCCGGAGTCCAGCTTCCGTTGGCGCGCACGGAGCGGGTGTGGGGGAGCAGATCGCGGGTGTAAATGGTGACGTCAAATCCGGCGCGCTGTGCGGTCAGGGCGGAGGTCAGGCCAATAATGCCGCAACCAATAACCGCCACCTTGCGTTCCAGCGTTGCTGCCGCGTGCCCAACAGCCATATGCGCTGACCCCCAGGAGAGCGACCACCCACTGCCGCCATGGCCGTAATTGTGCACAACGGTTTTGCCCGCCACATGCTCCACTTCCAGCCGGGGGCCAGCAGGGCGGAAGGGCCGTAAACAGACCTTGATGTCCGTAATCTGGTCTGCATGGGCCCGAATGGGAACAAGGCGGGGAATGGTGCCATGCAGGGCCGTGCGTCCAAGGGCTGCGGAGGCTTCGGGCACGGATGCCCAGCCACGGCGCGTAGCGCCCACGATCCCGGCTGCCAGAGAGGCCGCAAACAGGTCTCTACGTTTCAATCTGCGTATTCCTAATTGTGTTTCAACTGGCGGATAAGCCCCATAGCATAGGGGAGTTTGGGATGCACGCGCTACCCCTATGGGCAAAACGTTCAAAACCGCTCCGATCGTGTGGGATGAGGCGGGTTTAAGCCTTTTTTGGGGCCAGCAGATGTTCCGCCGCTGCGGTAATGGCCGCATGAGCGGAGGAAAAAATTGTACCAGTACCGTAAAGAACTGTTGCAATCATCAGGTTAACCGGCAGGTCAAACTCTTCCACCACAAGCCCGTGCTCATCAACCCATGTCGGGCGGTGGTCCACGGTTATGCGCGTCAGTGTTCCACCGCAGTCTTTGACCCGGTCGCGGTAAGGGGCAGTGGGTGCATTTGTGCAGACATAGCCAAATATGGGCAGGCCGCGTGCGTGGGCATAGCCAATTTCAAAGGCGGTGCCATCATCTACATTGGGGCCGCGGAAAGGGGACAGGTTGGCAATAACTGCCTGACTGCGCGCAATAAGGTCCATGTTGGCGTGGGCAATGGCGGCGGCAAAAGCCTGTGGGGTGGCGTATGCCTGTGGGTCCAGCTGGGTATCCAGGGGGTAAAGCCCGTTCAGCCCTGCAAGTGCGCAGTCAGTCACCAGATGCGCACCATGCTCCCGGCCATTCTGGCGGAACACGTCTGGGCCAGC
The DNA here is from genome assembly GCA_008042585.1 of Drosophila punjabiensis. Lineage (NCBI taxonomy): Eukaryota > Metazoa > Arthropoda > Insecta > Diptera > Drosophilidae > Drosophila > Drosophila punjabiensis. The sequence continues at coordinate 142,886 of VNJR01003916.1, forward strand.
CAGATAAACGGCAGGGCCTTGTACTGCGTGCTGGTCGGTCGGGGGGAGGGGCATGGGGGGTCTCATATATCAGGTGGGAGTAGTTCTGAGGGTAGGGTTGGCAGATTTCAGGCCGGTTGTCAGGTGGTCGCCATGTGGGGGAGCGGGATTGTTTTTTGCCACCTCTCGGTCTTTGGCAATGGGGTGGTGCTTTTTTTGCTTATGGGGGATCAGGCAAAAGCGCGGTATCGTTGGAGCATAGACAAGGCCAGATGACAAACCGGAGCCGCCCAGACCATGCTGCACAGTTTTCAGTCCACCCGTGGGATGGTGACATCCCCGCATCATCTGGCCAGCCAGAGTGGTTTGGCCATTTTAAAAAAAGGCGGCACAGCGCTGGAAGCCGTTACCGCCATGGCCGCCACGCTGTGTGCGGTTTATCCCCACATGACCGGCATGGGGGGGGATGCGTTCTGGCTTGTTTCCTACCCCGATGGGCGAACGGAAGTGCTGGAAGCCTGTGGGGCTGCGGCGCTGCACGCCAGTGCGCACGACTATACGCAGGCCGGGCACAAAAGTGTGCCGTGGCGTGGTGGCTGGGCTGCCAATACCATGGCGGGTGCGGTTTCGGGCTGGCAGGCTGCTTTGCAGCGCAGCGCCACCTTACAACCCGGTTTGCCACTGGAAGCCGTGTTGGAAGATGCCATATGGTATGCCCGGAATGGTTACGCACTGACCCAGAGTGAAGCCTCCCTGCTGGCAGAAAAACAGGCAGAGCTGTTGGGCAATGCCGACTTTGCCGCCGCTTATGCACCACACGGAGTGTTGCCCTGTGCCGGGGATATTCGCAAAAACCCGGCACTGGCCGAAACCTTGCAAAGTCTGGTGCGGCATGGGCTGGACAGTTTTTATGCAGGCGAGGTCGGGCGCAAACTTGTGGCGGACCTCAGCCGCGCGGGTAGTCCGCTCCGTGCGCAGGATTTTGCCCACCATACGGTTGCAACGCCTGCGGCACTGCATGTGCGTGCGGGTGGGGCAACGGTGTACAATACGCCCCCACCCACACAGGGTGTTGCCTCTCTGGCTATTCTCAAACTGTTTGAACAGCTCAATGTGCAGGAGGTGGATGGCTTTGCCTATGTTCATGCTCTGGTGGAAGCGACCAAACACGCTTTTCTCTTCCGTAATGCACATGTGGGTGACCCCCGTTGGATGACGGAAGATGCACAGGCCTTTTTGGATGATGATGCCCGCTTTCATGCCATGGCTGCACAAATAGATCCGCACCGTGCCATGCCGTGGCCTGCCCCATCCCAGATGGGGGATACCACATGGATGGGAGCCGTGGATTCTGCTGGTGTGGCGGTCAGTATGATCCAGAGCCTGTATTTTGAATTCGGGTCTGGCGTGTTTTTACCTCAGACAGGGGTGCTGTGGCAGAACCGGGGGGCCTCCTTCCAGTTGGAGGAAGGGGCGTGGAACGCCTTTGTGCCCGGCCGCAAGCCTTTCCATACCCTTAACCCCGCCCTTGCCCGTTTTGATGATGGGCGGGTCATGGTTTACGGCACCATGGGGGGGGAAGGGCAGCCGCAAACGCAGGCGGCCGTGTTTACACGGTATGCCCTGTTTGGCGTGCCCGTGCAGCAGGCCGTAACCGCTCCCCGCTGGCTGCTGGGGCGAACATGGGGGAGCAACAGCCATTCGCTCAAGCTGGAAAGCCGGTTTGATGCAGGCGTTATGGCGCGGCTGGAGCAGGCCGGGCATGAGGTGGAGCGCGTAGCCCCCTTTACCAGCATGATGGGCCATGCAGGCGCAGTAGTACGCCACGCCAATGGCCTGTTTGAGGGCGCGGCAGACCCACGGAGCGATGGATGCGTGGCGGCGTTTTGATGCCGCGGCGCACAAAGGTTCTGAATGGAGGAACGGAGTGGACCTGCGTAAGACATTTGCAGGAGTCATGACGGCCTTATGCACAGGCCCGAACATTGTGTTGGAAGTGTTATTATCGCAAATTGGCAATTAATAGAAATTTTAGAATTATTATTATAAATCATTGCGTTATGTTTATTTATGGCAGTGCACGCTGGCATGTGCTATCATACCAACGTGCTTGGCAGCACGTTTGAAACAAGGCGGTCCCTATGTCGGGTGGCCTGCCGAATATAATACCCGGACCTATGGTTCAGCGGTGAACAGAGATTCCTGTTTGCTGTTCTGGAAATAGGCAGGGCGTGAGTTCACCTTGTTTCACATGCTGCCAACCGCCCGACGCCAGGAGGTGTCGGCTGATCAAACACGTCCTTGGCAGGACGATGAAACATGGTGAATAATGATGCTTCAAAATGTGGCGAAACCACCACCTCTGGTTGTGCCAATTAAGGAACAAAACGTAAACGAACAGCCATTTGGCACCTACCCCCCAACCAGAATACAGCAATGGATACGCAAGGTATTTTTTGGCACGCCCTTTGGATATATGAGCGTTCGACGCCCCTTTATCGAGCGGTTCAAGCGGGACTGCAAAGGTCCTGTTGATTCATATCTGTTTGGGTTCAAGGTCCGGTTTTACCCCAAGGATAATCAGACGGATGCCAAGTCAGCCGTCTGTGGCACGTGTTACAATGCCAAAGAGTGGCGCTGGGTCGCCAAATATCTGCCTGTTGGTGGCGTTTTTGTGGATATTGGTGCCAACATGGGCTTCTTTTCCCTGTTTTCGGCCACCAGAAAAGCCAGACTTGTCGCTATTGAACCACAGCCCGCTTTGTTCAAACGTCTTTCAGCCAACTTGGCATTTAACAACATTGAGGCATATCTGGTGGAGGCGGCCGTAGGGGAGAAGGAGGAAAACGGCACCTTGGTACAAACCAATCTGGATTATGGCAGTGGCAGAATGGGGCAGGGGGAAGGTGAGACGGTCAGTATCAGGCCATTACTGGATATTCTGGCTGATGCTGGTGTGAAGCACATTGATATGTTGAAAATTGATATAGAAGGATATGAGGATCGGGCATTGTTGCCTTTTCTGGATAAGGCGCACGAAAGCTTGTTACCCGGATATATTATCATGGAGTATTCCGAACGCGATTGTTGGCATTCAGACCTCATGGGCAGGCTGAAACAGGCTGGTTACAGCAAAAAAGCCCGTAGTCGCGGCAATATTCTGTTATCACGCAAATAGCAAAGTACGCAGGTAAACTGGCAGGGCAGGGGGCGCGTGCCTCCTGCCTGTATGAAAAATTTATGCAGGATCAACGTTTTTTTTATATGCCATTTTACCATTGACCCATGTTGCACGGATGGCTCGGTCATCGCCTAGCACCATCAGGGTAAACAGGCGTTCGCTCAGGCTGGTGCAGCGTGCGTTACGCTGGGCCATAAGTGGTGTGGCATTGGGGTCCATTACACACAGGTCGGCCTCCATGCCCGGTGCAATATGGCCGATCCGGTCGTGCAGATGCAGGGCGCGCGCAGCCCCCGCTGTTGCCAGCCAGAGTGCCTGCGCGGCAGAAAGGCGCGTATCCCCCGCCATCAGAGACACCTTGTAGGCTTCCCCCATTGTGGCCAGCAGCGAGAGCGATGTGCCTGCTCCAATATCTGTACCCAGTGCAACATGCACAGGGCGGTCGGGGTTGAGCGCATCAAATAGGCGGAAGGCCCCACTCCCGAGGAACAGGTTGGATGTGGGGCAGTGGGCGAGTGTGCAGCCGGAGTGGTGGCAATGCGCAAAGTCGTGCTCGCTCATGTGGATGGCATGGCCAAATATGGCGCGCGGCCCGTCCAGCCCGGCTTGTGCGTACACATCCAGGTAGGATGTATTATTGGGGAACAGGCTGCGCACGGCTGCCATTTCGTCCAGATTTTCAGCCAGATGGGTCTGCATGAACAGGCCGGGCGTGCCGTGCAGCAGGTCGCCTGCCAGTTCAAGCTGTTCTGGCGTGCTGGTTATGGCAAAGCGGGGAGTAACCGCATAAAGCTGGCGGTCCCTGCCATGCCAGCGTTTGATCAGGGCGGCAGACTGGTCGTACCCGCTTTGGGCGGTATCTTGCAGATCAGGGGGGCAGTTGCGGTCCATAAGCACCTTGCCCGCAATCATGCGTGTGCCAAGGCGGGCAGATTCTTCAAAAAACGCATCGACCGACTGGGGGTGTACCGTGCAATAGACTGCGGCAGTTGTGGTGCCATTGCGCAGCAGTTCGGTCAAAAACAGGCGCGCAGTCTGGCGGGCCACGTTTATGTTGGCAAATTCCGCCTCGGTAGGAAAAATATACTGCTCCAGCCAAGGCAGGAGCTGCTCCCCCCACGATGCAATGGCCGAAATCTGGGGGTAATGCACATGCGCATCTATAAAACCGGCGCTAATCAGGCAGTCTTTGTAATGGGTTACGGGTGTATTGTCCCCCAGCAGGCCATGCAGGGCGGAATAGGCACCACAGTGCGTAATGTGCCCATGCTCCATAATAATCAGCCCGTCTTCTTCCAGCACCAGCGCATCTTGTGTTGGCACGTCAAACGGGTTGGCGCGGAAGGTTACGTAGCTGCCGCGGATGGCGCGGCGGTCATGGAGGTCGGGCATGGTATTATGGGGCTTTCCGGCAATTAGAACTGTTCGGCAAAAAAGTTTTCAATTTCGGTAATAATAAACCGCGCCGCAGTGGAGAGCTGGCGCGAGCGGTCCACGCACAACGCGAGTGTAAGTGGGGGCAGCTTGCGGTTGGTAATGGGGGTAAAGGCAAGCTGGCCTTTCTGCACCTCATCATACGCATCCAGATAACTCAGAATACCAACACCGGCCCCTTCGAGCACCATGGATTTGATCATCTGGATATTGTCCGCTTTGGCCACGGTTGCGACTTTTACCCCTGTTTCCGCTTCCAGCACGCCAATGGGGCGCCATAGGGCCAGCGGTGGGGCAGGGACGATCATCGGGTATTCCGCCGCAAGGCTGAAGCGTGCTTCCTCAAGCCCGGCAATCTCGTGCGATGGAAGGCAGACAAAGCCGAGGGGAATTTCCTTATGCGTCCGCACACTCAGCTCACGCATGTGGCCGGGGTTGAACATAAGCGCAAAATCCGCATGTCCTTTAACCAGCAGTTCCCCCATATCGTGGCTTTTGCGCACATGCACACTGACCATAATGCCGGGGTGTGTCTGGCGGAGCCGGCCCAGAAGGGTGGGTAAAAACCCTTTGGTCAGCGCATCGGGGATAAGAATATCCGTGGCCCCCTGCCGCAGCCCTTTAAGGTTATCAAGCTGTGTTTGCAGGGCGTTCAGGTCCCGTGACCAGCGACGGCAGGAGGTCAGGAGCAGTTCCCCCGCAGTTGTCAGGCGCAGGCCAGATGGCAGGCGCTCAAAAAGCTGGGTGCCGAGAATTTTTTCCCCCTGCAACACCTGTCGGTCTATGGCGGAGGCGGCAATGTGCAGCTCGTCCGAGGCTTTTCTAATGGAACCATGCTGGGCTACGGCCATAAAATAGCGCAGGAAGCGGGAGAAAACGGGCATCAGCTTTTGCTCTCTTTTTGCGAACGCGTCATGCTGAATTAAGTCATATACAAGAACGATACGTGTGTGAAACAGTAAGTCTGATTTTATTTGGCGCGATCAGGAACCACACAGGATTCCCGATGTGCATAATGTGGACTGATAGACAGGTATGGAACAGCTTAACAGACGCGTCCGGGACGATCTTGCCAAAATCCAGTTTGCTTCGGGTAACTGGTGCATACCCCATACGCACGATGGTAAAAATGTGCTGGATGTTGCCATTATTGGCGGCGGGCAGGGTGGTCTTGCTACGTGTTTTGGGCTGCGTCGGCGCGGCATTACCAACACATGTATTTTTGACATGGCCCCCAAAGGGGCGGAAGGGCCGTGGATTACCTTTGCCCGTATGCTCACCCTGCGTACTCCCAAACATGTTACCGGGCCAGACCTTGGTATTCCCAGCTTAACCCCCCAATCCTGGTACGAAGCCAGGTACGGGGTGGAGGCATGGCGCACGCTGGATAAAATATCCCGTCAGGACTGGCAGGACTACCTGGACTGGCTGCGGGATGTGCTGGAACTGCCCGTTAAGAACGAACATCGTCTGGCCGACATTGCATGGGAGGATGGTCTGCTCAGGCTTACATTTGCGGGTGCAGGTGGGGCCGAGCATGTTGTGTGGGCGCGCCGCGTTGTGCTGGCTACAGGGATTGAAGGCGGCGGTGCATGGCATGTGCCGGACTTTGTTACCAAGGTCCTGCCAAAAAGCCGCTATGCCCATACCTGCGAGCAGATTGATTTTGAGGCGCTTCGTGGCAAACGCATTGGGGTGCTTGGAGCGGGTGCTTCCGCGTTTGATAATGCGGCAACCGCACTCGAACACGGTGCCGCCAGCGTGGACCTGTGCCTGCGCCGCAAGCAGATTCCTACCGTTAACCCTTATCGCTGGATGGAAAATGCGGGCTTTCTCAGCTATCTGTCCGATCTGCCAGATCTTTTGCGCTGGCGGTTCATGCACAAGATTTACGACCTGAACCAGCCTCCCCCGCAGGATACGTTCTGGCGTTGCCGCAAGCACCCTAACTTTGCCTACCACCCCGGTACACCGTGGCAGTCCGTGCGGGAGGAAAACGGGGCCGTGGTTGTAACCACCCCACAGGGCGAGATGGTGTTTGACTTCCTGATTATTGGCACCGGGTTTGTAATTGACCTTGCCCAGCGGCCGGAGCTGGCGCGTGTGGCCAACCGCATTGCCTTGTGGAAAGACCGGTTTGCCCCTCCGGCGGAGGAGCAGAGCACCCTGCTGGGCAGCCACCCATACCTTAGCCCCGCATTCCAGTTCCAGCCGCTGGACAAGGCCGACCCACTGGCCCCTATGCTTGCGTGTATTTACAACTTTACGTTTTCGGCCATGCCAAGCATGGGGCTTTCCGGTGCATCCATTAGCGGAATGCGCTTTGGGGTGGAAAAACTGACAACCTGCATCGGGCGCAGCCTGTTCGTGCAGGATGGCGCACTGCACCTGCAAAGCCTGCTGGACTATAACGTGGACGAGCTGATCAGCTTTGATCCACCGCAACAGGCCTGAAACAAGCGTAAAACGGGATAACAATGAACCAGACCTACCCGCGTGACATGATTGGTTATGGCGCCACCCCGCCAGAGGCACACTGGCCCGGTGGTGCGCGTATTGCCGTGCAGTTCGTCATTAACTACGAAGAAGGGGCGGAAAACTGCATCCTGCACGGGGATCGCGGGTCTGAGGCTTTTTTATCCGAGATGGTCGGCACCAGCGCGCTGGTGGGTGCGCGCTGTATGCAAATGGAAAGCCTGTACGAGTATGGGAGCCGCGCCGGGTTCTGGCGGCTCCACCGGCTGTTTGCAAAAGCTGGCCTGCCGGTTACGGTTTTTGGTGTTGCCATGGCTCTGGCCCGCAACCCCGCAGCGGTTGCGGCTATGCAGGCCAGCGGGTGGGAGATTGCAACCCATGGCCTGCGCTGGATTGATTACCAGACGATCCCCGAGGAGGTGGAGCGCGCCCACATGCGCGAGGCCATAGCCCTGCACACACAGGTTACGGGAGCCGCGCCTCTGGGCTGGTATCAGGGCCGTACCAGCCCCAACACGGCCCGTCTGGTGGTAGAGGAAGGCTGCTTTTTATACGATGCGGATTCCTACGCGGATGACCTGCCCTATTACGACCGGCGTTACGGCAAACCACAGTTGATTGTGCCCTATACGCTGGATGTGAATGACATGAAGTTTGCCGCCCTCAACGGTTTTACCGAGGGGGAGCAGTTCTATCGCTATCTGCGCGATACTTTTGATATGCTCTACCGTGAAGGCGGACGTATGATGTCCATTGGCCTGCATTGCCGTCTGGCAGGCAAACCCGCGCGTGCTCTGGCCGTGGCCCGCTTTTTGGAGCATGTGCAAAAACATGCGGATGTATGGGTTGCCACCCGGGCCGATATTGCCCGCCACTGGCTGGAGGTGCACCCCGCATGAGCAGAACTCTGGCAGACGTTAATGCCATGTCGGTTACCGACTTTGTGGCCGAGTTTGGTGGGATTTATGAGCACTCTCCATGGGTTGCGCTCAAAGCCGCCCAGAGCAGGCCATTTGCGGATGTTGATCGGATGTGTGAGGCATTTTCCGCAGCGATGCACAGCGCAGATCCTGCCGAGCAGATAGCCCTTGTGCGGGCCCACCCCGAGCTTGGGCACCGCCTTGGTGTTGATCCCGGCCTGACCGAGGCTTCCGCGCAGGAGCAGGGCGGGGCGGGGTTGAACCGGCTGACACCGGAGGAATATGCGCATTTCCGTGCATTGAATGATGCCTACCACCAGAAGTTTGGCATGCCCTTTGTCATTTGTGTGCGCAAGGTTGGGGGGCAGGCCAAACAGGTTATTGCTCAAGCCATGGCGCAGCGGCTTGCCAGCACGCCCGAGGCGGAACTGGCCGAAGCCCTGACCCAGATTGACGCAATAGCCGCATTCCGTTTGCACGATAAGGTGATGGTATGAGTTCCCTTTCCACCCACGTTCTCAACACGGTCTCTGGCCGCCCTGCTGCGGGGGTGGTGTTCCGCCTGTTTGGCCCGCAGGGGCTTGTGTTTGCCGGGCAGACAGATGCGGATGGCCGCTGCCCGGACCTGCGGGCACTGGAGCTGACGGCTGGGGCGTACCGGCTTGAGTTTGAGGTGGCGGCGTATTTTTGCCAGCAGGGCACGCCGCTGGCTGAGCCACCTTTTTTGGATGTCGTGCCTATTCATTTTGGTCTTGGCGGCAGCGGGCATGTTCATGTGCCCCTGCTGGTCGCCCCATATGCCTATTCGACCTACAGGGGGAGCTGACGCGTGCAACCAGCCAGCGACAAGCCACACACCATTCATCCCGTAGATCAGGTTCTTCCGGTCTGGAAGCTCGGGTTCTACGGTCTGCAACATGTGCTTACCTTTTACGCTGCCGCCGTTATTGTGCCGGTTCTGCTGGCAGGTGCCATGGGGCTGCCCCGTGCGGCTCTGGAACATCTGATCGAGGCTGATCTGTTTACCTGCGGTATTGCCTCCTTCATCCAGTCTGCGGGGCTTGGGCGTTATATTGGGGTCAAGCTGCCTTTGTTGCAGGGGGTCACCTTTGTGGCCGTTACACCCATGATTGCCATAGGTGTTGCGGCTGGCGGTGGCGTGCAGGGGTTGCCACAGATTTTTGGCGCGGTGATTGCTGGCGGGGTGTTCACCTTTCTGGCGGCACCGTGGTTTGGCAGGCTGGTCAAGTTTTTTCCACCCGTAGTAACGGGGTCTGTTATTCTGGTGATTGGCCTTGCGTTGTTGCCCGTCGCTGCGAACGATATTGTTAACGGCCATGGTACCGGGGTTATGCAAAATCCGGTTAACATGCGCAATGTGGCCTATGGTCTGGGCACATTGGTCTGTATTTTGTTCATCCAGCGTATGTTCAAGGGGTTTGTTGCCAGTATTGCCGTGTTGTTCGGGCTGGTGGCTGGCACATTAACGGCGTGGTTTTTGGGGGATGCCAGCTTTAGTGGTGTGCTGTCCGCCCCATGGGTTACGGTTGCGCAGCCTTTTTACTTTGGTATGCCCACATTCCATGTGGTGCCGGTGTTGTCCATGCTGGTGGTGATGATCATTACCATGCTTGAGACCACGGGCGATGTGTTTGCAACTGGCTCCATAGTCAAAAAGAACATTACATCCGAAGATATTACGCGGGCGATCAGGGCAGATGGTCTGGCAACCATGATTGGCGGTGTGCTCAACTCCTTCCCCTACACCTGTATTGCCGAGAACGTGGGCCTTGTGCGGCTTACACGTGTAACCAGCCGCTGGGTGGTGGTGGCAGCCGCGTTTATTATGATGGGGCTTGGCTGCCTGCCCAAACTGGCTGCCATTATTGCAAGCGTACCCCTGCCTGTGTTGGGGGGAGCAGCTCTGGCCATGTTTGCCGCAGTGGCTGTGGTGGGGATTCAAACACTGGTTAAGGTGGATTTTGATAACCTGAACAACACGGTTATTGTTGGCACCAGCATTGGCCTGAGTATGCTGGCAACAGCCCAGCCGCATATTGCTGATCATTTTCCAGCATGGATGCAGGTTATTTTTGGCAGCGGTATTACGCTGGGGGCCATGTCTGCCATTCTGCTGCATCTGGTATTCAACTTTGGCAATCTGTGTTCCACGCAGCAACCAGCCGAACAGGATGCGGTTATACTGGAAACCCCGGTCTGGAATGTGGTGAGCACGCAGGGCCAGTCCCCCGTGGTGGGGGGGCAGACCGGGCATACCCAGCCCGAGTAACCCTCCCGTATTCGCATAATCGGTGCCCATTCAGCACAAAAACGTAAGCCCGGAGGGCATGTATGCGCCAGCACATCCGCTTTTATGTGGGAGATACGCTCCATCATCTGTCTGACCTGCCGCCAGACTTAACCCTGTTGGACTGGCTGCGCGAGCAGCAGGGCCGCACAGGGACCAAGGAAGGCTGTAACGAAGGCGATTGCGGAGCCTGCACGGTTCTGGTCGGTCGGCTGGAGCAGGGGCGTGTGGTCTGGTGTGCGGTTAATGCCTGTATCCAGCTTGTCTGGATGCTGGATGGTGCGCAGCTTTTAACCGTGGAGGACCTGCGTGGGGCCAATGGCCAGTTGCATCCGGTGCAGCAGGCCATGGTGGACGAACATGGCTCGCAATGTGGGTTCTGCACGCCGGGGTTTGTTATGTCCATGGTTGCGTTGTCCACCCAGGTGGATCTTGCAGCTCTGGAGGGTACGCTGGATGAGGAGCGTATTATAAACGAGGCTCTGGCAGGTAATCTGTGCCGCTGCACGGGTTATGCTCCCATTGTCCGCGCAATGAAGAAAGCCGCCACCTATTGTGCCAGTAATGGCGAGCCCATTCGCGCACGGATGCAGGAGTTCATAACCCGCCTGCATCATTTGCAGGATGGTGCAACGGTGGAACTGCGTAGCCCCGCAGGCCGGGTAACGCTCCCCGCCAGTACGGATGCACTTGCCGCCGCCTATGCACAGGACCCTGCCGCCGTGCTGGTCGCAGGGGGGACGGATGTAGGGCTGTGGATTACCAAAAGGTTGCGCCAGCTCCCCCATATTATCGCCGTAAGGTCCGTGCAGGAACTCCATCAGATTGAAACACGCCCCGATGGAGCGCTGTGGATTGGAGCCGCCGTAACCTATACTCAGGCCATGTCTTTTCTGGTCAGCCATTTACCCGCAGCGGCAGATGCGTTGCGGCGCATTGGCTCCACGCAGGTGCGTAATGCTGCCACAGTATGCGGGAACATTGGAAACGGTTCGCCCATTGGCGATGGTCCGCCCATTTTTATTGCTGCTGGGGCAGAGTTGCATTTGCGCTGCGCACAGGAGCGCCGGGTTATTCCGCTTGAGGCGTTCTTTCTGGCGTATGGCAAGCAGGATATTCGCCCCGGTGAGTTCATAGAGGGCGTGTGTATTCCCCCTCAGGCACCGGGTAGCGTGTGTGGGGTTTACAAGGTGTCCAAACGCTTCGATCAGGATATTTCCGCCGTGCTTGGAGCTTTTAGGCTGGTTATGGCCGAGGATGGCACCATACAAGAGGCCCGTCTGGCTTACGGTGGCATGGCGGGTATTCCCTGCCGTGCCAAAAAGGCCGAGGCAGCCTTGCTGGGGCAAAAAAGAACACAAGCCACCCTGCGTGCCGCGCAGGCTGCGGTAAAGGAGGATTTTACTCCACTATCGGACATGCGTGCCAGTGCATGGTACCGCACAACCGTTGCGGCCAACCTTCTGGCCCGCCTGTTTGACCCAGATGCCCGCCATGCCCCATCCGGTGCCCCCACATTGCAGAACTGGCAGGAGCTTGCACATGGTTGACCCGCACCGCACCGCTGGGCACCAGATGCCCGTGCAGCCGGACCTTGCAGGCACACAGCCCGCCAGTGTGCAACAGGGGAGAGAACCCGCTGTCGTTGGCGGTGCATCCTCTTCCTTGCGGCACGAAAGCGCACATCTGCACGTGGCGGGGGGCGCGCGTTATGTGGATGATATGCCTCTTCCCGCAGGGGCTGTGCATGTTGCCCTTGGTCTGAGCAGCAAAGCCCATGCGCGGATCAAACACATGGGGCTGGACGCGGTTGCCGCTTACCCCGGTGTTATCTGTGTGCTGACCGCCAAAGATATTCCCGGCCACAACCAGATCAGCCCGGTAGGTGCGGGGGATGAGCCGCTGCTGGCTGAGGATGAAGTGTTTTTTTGTGGCCAGCCGCTCTTTGCGGTTGTTGCGCAAACACGCCACGCCGCCCGCCACGCCGCCGTACTGGCGCAGGTGGAATACGAGGATTTGCCAGCAGTGCTGACCGTAGAGCAGGCCCGTGCGCAGGGGAGTGCTCTGGTCTGCCGTTCACTGGAAATGACGCGTGGCAACGCGCAGCAGGCTCTGGCGCAGGCACCATGCAAACTGGCAGGCCAGCTGGTTGTTGGCGGGCAGGAACATTTTTATCTGGAAGGGCAGGCAGCCCTTGCATGGCCGGGGGAAGATGGGGAGATGCGCGTCTGCTCCTCTACCCAGCATCCAACGGAAACCCAGCACATGGTGGCGCATGTTCTGGACTGCCCCAATAACCTTGTAACCGTGGAAGTGCGGCGCATGGGCGGCGGTTTTGGGGGGAAGGAAACACAGGCCAACATAGTCGCCTGCCTGGCAGCCCTTGCCGCCACCCATACTGGCCGCCCCGCCAAACTACGCCTTGACCGGGATGACGATATGCTGGTCACAGGTAAACGCCATGACTTTGTTATCGATTACAGCGTTGGTTTTGATAAGCAGGGTCAGGTTCTGGGGGTGGATATGGAGCTGGCCGCCCGGTGTGGGTGGTCGGCCGATCTGTCTGGCCCGGTGACTGATCGCGCCATGTTCCACGCGGATAACGCCTATTACTACCCAGATGTGCGCCTGCGCTCCATGCCTCTGCGGACCAACACGCAGTCCAATACTGCATTCCGGGGGTTTGGTGGCCCGCAGGGGGCTGCCGCAGCCGAACGGATTATGGAGGAAATAGCCTTTGCAACAGGGCTGGACCCGCTGGATGTCAGGTTGCGCAATGTATATGGCACAACCGAGCGGAATGTAACGCCGTACCATATGACCGTGGAGGATTCCATTGCCGGGGAGGTCATGACCCAACTGGCGGAGGACTGTGATTACCGTAAACGCCGTGAGCAAATAAGGGCCTTTAACAGAACAAGCCCCCATATGCGGCGGGGTATTGCGTTAACGCCTGTCAAGTTTGGTATTTCTTTTACCGCCACACATTTTAATCAGGCGGGGGCATTGGTGCATGTTTACACGGATGGCTCCGTGCAGGTGAACCATGGTGGCACGGAAATGGGGCAGGGGCTGCACACCAAAATGGTGCAGATTACCATGCGGGAATTCGGATTGCCGCAGGACCGGGTGCGTATTACCGCCACCACCACAGGCAAAGTCCCGAATACGTCCGCAACGGCGGCTTCCAGTGGTGCGGATCTGAACGGTATGGCCGTGCTGGCGGCGGTAAGAACAATCAAGGACCGTCTGGTCGCTTTTGCCGCAACGCACTGGCAGGTTCCCCCAGAGCAGGTGCGCTTTACTGCGGCAGGTGTTGGTGTGGGGGAGGCGCTGGTGCCTTTTGCCACACTGGTCAATGCGGCGTATATGGCGCGTGTTTCCCTGTCCTCCACAGGTTTTTACAAAACTCCCAAAATTTCGTGGGATGCAGCAACCGGGCGTGGGCGACCGTTCTATTACTTTGCTTACGGCGCTGCCTGTGCGGAGGTGGCGGTGGACCTGCTAACAGGGGAAAACCGCATAGAGCGGGTGGATATCCTGCATGATGCGGGGCAGTCCCTTAACCCGGATATTGATATTGGCCAGATTGAGGGAGGCTTTGTGCAGGGAGCTGGCTGGCTGACCATGGAGGAACTCTTCTGGGATGCCGCAGGCCGTTTGCGCACCCATGCCCCCAGCACCTACAAAATTCCTGCCTGCTCTGATCGTCCTCGTATTTTTAACGTCAGACTTTTGCAAAATGCCCCCAATAGGGAGGATACGATCTTTCGGTCCAAGGCGGTTGGCGAACCACCTTTTGTGCATGGTCTGGCTGTGCTGCATGGTATTTCTGACGCATTGGCCAGTCTGGATGAGTACCGAACATGCCCGCGGCTGAACGCCCCGGCAACACCCGAACAGATTTTGCGCGTGGCCGAGCGGCTGCGCCAGCATGGCGGGGTGAAGGATGAACAGGCTTAGTCTTAAAGACCTGCTGCACCAATGGTGGCAGACACAGCAGACGCTTGTCGTGGCACGGGTGACCTTAACCCGGGGGTCCACCCCGCGGGAGCAGGGTGCGTTTATGCTGGTAGGCCAGCACGTGCAGGCCGGTACGGTTGGGGGGGGGGCGCTGGAACTGGCGTGTGAGGAATATGCCCGTGCCATGCTGGTCTCGGGCGAGCAGGTTTGCGAACAGCAGGTTGTGCTGGGTGGCGCCAACGTCAGCCAGTGTTGCGGTGGACGTGTGGCTGTGCGGCTGGAGGTTCTGACCCCGCCATTATGTCAGGAACTGGAGCGTCAGTTGGCCGTGGAACATGCCGGGCGTCCAAGCCTGTTTTTGTTCGGGGCCGGGCATGTCGGGCGTGCGCTGGCCCGTGCGCTGGCACCTTTGCCGCTCCACCTTGTGTGGGTGGACCCGCGTGCACATGAGTTTGGGCCTGTGCCCGATGGCGTGGATGTGCGTGTGACGGCAGGGTGGGAACACGTGCTGGAAACCGCACCACAAGGGGCAGGGGTTTTGGTGCTGACGCCCTCGCACACACTGGATGCCCTGATTGTGGAAGCAGCACTCCAGCAGCCCGGTTTGGTTTATGTCGGGCTGATCGGTTCGCTGACCAAACGCTTGCGGTTTGAAAAATCCTTGCGCGAGGTGGGCGTTCTGCCACATCAGCTGGAAAAGCTGATCTGCCCCATAGGGGATCGGGGCGTTCGTGATAAACGCCCCGAGGTGATTGCAGCCCTTGTTGCTGCCGAGGTGGTGGAGAAGCTGCTCCATCCCACCTTACAGGCTCATGGCTCTACAGCGCAGGAGGATGGTCCACCCCTTGCGCTACAGGGATAACCGGCAAAATAAGGGCAGAAGGATGTTGGCGGTCATGGAGAATGGTTTGTGTGGCTGCAAGCATCCGCGTGGATTGGCCAAATGCTTCGCCCGTGTTGGGGTTGGGTGCAAACTGCGGATAATCACTGGACGAAATTTCCAACCGGATACTGTGACCTTTTAAAAACAGGTTGCTGGTTGGCCAGACCTTGATCCGGTATTCATAGACGGCACCGGGCGTAATCAGTTCAGGGGTGGAAAGCGAATTGCGGAAGCGTGCGACCTGAATACCGTTGTTCAGGTTAATGGCTGTGCCATCGGGGGCAACATCCACCAGTTTGGCTGTAAAATCGGTATCTGTGGCGGTGGATGCGGCAAACAGGTCAACTGTAATGGGGCCAGTAATCGCCAGCGGGGCTTCCAGTGGTTTGCTGGTATAAACCAGTATATCGGGCCGTTGTTCAACCTGAGACTGATCATACTGCCCTTGTGGCCCAAAGCTCCATTCGCAGCAGGAATGGCCACCTACGCTGGGCACGGGGTTGTGTGGGTCATAGACAAAACTGTCGGTTTTGACGCGGGCGTGTTTGTCATGTGTGTTGGGCGTAAGGCTGCCATCCCCCATAACGGAGGAAGCGCTGCGACCACTACCCAAATACCACTTCTGGTATTGTGTGCCAGCCAGTGGCCAGGAGCTTGCGGTGTGCCAGCGGTTTTCGCCCATGGTAAAGTAATCCACCTGTGGGCCGGTTTGCACTCCGTTGTTCTGGCCTTTTAAAAAATGGTCAAACCATAGCAGCATCAGTTCGTTAACCGGGCTGTTGGCAACTGGCCCCAGAGCCTTAAGCCGCGGGCTTTCGCTGGAATCCGGTCGGCCCCAGCCAATATGGTCCCACGGACCAATAACAATGCGCTGGTTGGCACGGGCCATGGCGGACCCACCCTGGGTTTGCATGCCATTAAAATTTTCCAAAGCGCCACTCAGGAAGGAATCATACCATCCGTCAAATGCCAGTACAGGCACCGTTACTTTTGGATAACGGGACTTAATGTCAAACGCCTGCCAGTAAGCATCGGATGTTGGGTGGTTGATGGCATCGTAAAAATACGGAGCAACATTTTTACCGTTGACCGTAAAGGGGGTAAATGTAGCGTATGGGAGTTGCCGCATAAGTGCGGCTGCATTGTGCCCCTGCGCGGCAAGTTCTGCCGCCAGCTTTTTGTCTCCCCGGTTTTCGGCTGCGGAGGAGGCAATATCTTCCATCATCCATGGTTCAATAAAAGCCAGACGGAAGGCGCCATCCTCATAGGTCCAGCCATCGCCATAATCCGATGCGGTGTTGGAAGGCACAATGGTGGTAAGCGATGGTGGTGTGGCGGTTGCTGCCAGCCATTGCGTTGCTCCCACATAGGAGGAACCATACATGCCTACCTTGCCCGTGGAACCGGGCAGGCGTGCGGCCCATTCTACCGTATCGTATCCATCATTCCGGTCATTGCGATATTCGTAGAAAACACCATCGGATCTCCCCTGCCCACGAATATCCTGCACCACCACAATATAGCAGTGCGATGCAAACCAGCCGGGGGACTGGAAGCGCGAAGGGTCCGTTTGCGCTGCACTCTTTCCGTACTGGGTGCGCATAAGAATGACCGGGACTTTTTCCTGCGTTTTGGGGGTGTACACATCTGCCCGCAGCACAACCCCGTCGCGCATGGTGGCGGCAACATCAGTTTTTTTACTGACCGGGCAGCTCCCGCGCCCCACATTGTCGGGTAATGTGCCCGCATGGGCAGACCCGGCTGTAAGGGCAGTTAGACCGCAACCGAGGAAAAGCAGAAACCGGTGCATGGATACTCTTTCGTTACACTATATCGGTAACGCAATGATTGGCCCTGAAGGCCCAAAGAGCAACCGTTAATTTTAATCCGGGATTGCACCTGTGCCAGAAACAGAGGGGTTACAGGCTGCCTGTCAGGCAGCCTGCTGTGTGGCTGGCAAAGGGCAGCGCCCTGCAAGTCCTGCCTGTTCCAGCTTGCGGGCAAGGCTGAACAATGCAGCCTCCCGCCCGGGGGCAGCAACAAGTTGCAGACCAAGCGGGAGGGTGTTTGTGTTCAGGAGCGGCAGGCACAGCACAGGCAGGCCGGGCAGGCTGAGCGGCTGTGTATACAGGCCCAGATTGGCGCGGGCGGATGCAGGTTTGCCATCCACAATAATGGTTGGGGCATCCAGCAATGGGGCTTCGCACATGACTGCGGGGGCAATCAGCACATCCACCTGTTCAAACAAAGCGTGGACCTGCCCGCGGAACCAGCGGCGGAAGCGCTGGGCCTGCACATACGTGCTTGCGGGCAGCATGGCTCCTGCAAGCAGCCGGTCCCGCGTAGCGGGGTCGTAGTCCTGTGCAACGCTACGCAGGCGGGGCAGGTGCAGTGTGCCCCCTTCTGCCGCGGTAATCAGGAAGGAAGCCGCACGGGCTGTGGGTGTTTGTGGGAGTTCCACCGTGCCGGACAGGCCCAGATACCGGCATACCCGGTTTATGGCCGCTGCCAGAGCAGGGGAGAGGTTCTGGGCAAACCAGCCGCCAAGGCAGGCGGTACGCAGGGTTTGTGGTTCTGGCTCAGGGGAGGTGTCCGCCATAATATGGAAGGCGGTTTTGAGGTCATCCAGAGTGCTGGCAAAATGCCCCACTACGTCCAGACTGGCGGAAAAAGGATAAGCCCCTTCACGCGGGAGCAGACCCATGGTGGGCTTAAGCCCCCACACACCGCAAAGGGATGCCGGCACCCGAATGGAACCATTGGTATCCGTTCCCAGTGTAAGGGGGAGCAGACCAGCGGCAACGGCTGCGGCAGACCCACCGGAGGACCCACCGGCCATGCGGCTTGGATCGTGCGGGTTGCGGGTTATGCCGTAATGGGCGTTGTCGGTTGCAAAACCGTAGGCAAACTCGTCCATATTGAGCGTTGCCACAGGTATGGCCCCTGCAGCGCGCAGGCGTGCAACAATGGCGGCATCCTGCACAGCAGGGGGCACATTCCGGAGCACAATGGACCCTGCGGTGGTCACATGGCCCTGAATATCAAACAGATCCTTGACCCCAAAGGGCACACCAGCCAGAGGGGGGAGTTCTTCCTTGCGGGCAAGTCTGGCATCCACCGCATGGGCCTGCTGCATGGCCTGTTCGGCAAACAGGTGGGTTACGCTGCCAATGCTGCTGTCATGCTGGTGGATGGTGGCAAGCACGGCCTGCATAACGGAAGCTGCACTGCGTTTGCCACTGCGAATGTCCTGCGCAATGGTCTGGGCGCTGGCAAAGCGGGTCATGGCGTGTAATCCCCTGCGGGTTCGCATGTATCAGGGAGCGGAAAATCCCTTATAAGGGCAGCATAGTTCTGTAATAATCTGGTGTTGTTAATAACGCCCGCCACACATGGTGGAGGGAGTTCCAGTTCCATGGCGGCGGCACGGGCAGCAACAAGAACTTCATCAGAGAAGGGAGGCGAGGTCATGGCGGGCTCCTTTCCTTACAGCGTTGGGCGTTCGGTTTCTGGCTGTTCGGCCATGATGGACACATGGGCGGCCAGAATCTTCCAGCCATTGGGAGTGTTAATCCACGTCTGCATCTGCCTGCCTGTACGGGTGGAACCGTCACGGCGGAATTCCAGACTGACAACCCCGGCTTCTGTGCCAAGTGGGGTTATGGTGCGGCGCAGAACCGTACGGGGGGGCGACCCTCCCGCGCGGTTGCGGCGGAATGCGGCAATTTCTGCCGCGCCATAGAGGTTTTCCCCCACGCCATACCGCACGGTCTGCGGTCCCTGCCAGAACAGGGCATCCAGCGCATCCACGTTGTTCTGCGCCAACGCATGTTCGTACTGGTCGGAGCAGCGTGTCAGTTCATGGATGGTCTGGGCGTTGTCCAGTTGCATGGTTTTTTGCCGTCCTTTTGTTTACGGCCGGTTGCTTATGGCCAGTCCGCCAAGGCAGCATCCACGGCTGCACCACGGGGCAGGGAATGGCCCTGTGCCGCAAGGCAGGCCTCCAGTGCGCCCAGTGTAAGCAGCACCTTATGCTTGACTGCGTTGTACCCCATGGTGCCAATCCGCCAGATGCGGCCTGCCAGCGGGCCAAAAGCCGTGCCGATTTCTATGCCAAAATCATCGCGCATACGGGTGCGTATGGCCTCGCCATCCACACCATCGGGGATCCACACGCCGGTTACATTGGCCATACGATGCGCATCATCACCAAAAATGCGCAGGTTCATGGCGCGCAGGCCAGCAATCAGGCACGAACTGGCCTGTGCGTGCCGGTCAAAGCGGGCCTGTAGTCCTTCTTCCAGCACAATGCGGGCTGCCTCACGCGCGCCGTAGAGCATTGTTGTGGCCTCGGTATGGTGGTTGAGGCGCTTTTCCGACCAGTAATCCATGACCATGGCCAGATCAAAGTAGTTGGATAAAATGCGGGCGCGGCTGCCGTTTGTTGCATCCGCCCCCCGAATGCCCGCCTCCACGTGGCGGCGGGCCATAATATGCTCGGCTGCCCGGTCTGATATGGTGATGGGGGCGGAACCTGGCGGTCCTCCCATACATTTTTGCAACCCGCCGGAAACCACATCAATCCCCCACACATCCGTACTTACGGCCATGCCACCCAATGTTGCGGTAACATCGGTATAGGAAAGAACGTTATATTTCCCGCAAAGTTCACCCACTCCCTCAAGGGGCTGGGCCATGGTGGTGGACGTATCACCATGGATGCAGGCAAACACTTTGGGCTTGTGGGTTTTCAGGGCGTCCTCGATCTGTGTCAGCGTTGCCACTTCGCCCCACGGCAGGTCGAGCGAACAGATCTGTGCACCAATCCGCTCCGCTATCTCGGACAGCAGCAGCCCAAAACGCCCGGCACGGACAAGAAGAATTTTATCTCCCGGTTCCACGAGCGAGACCAGAGCGGCTTCAATACCCGCACGGGCGGTGCCGTCCACCAGAAAGGTCCACTGGTTCCCGGTCATAAAAATCTGTCGGTACAGAGCCATGGTTTCGTTCATGTACTCTGTCATTTCCGGGTCAAACTGCCCAAGCATGTCTGCGGACATGGCACGTAGCACCCGTGGGTGTGCGTTAATGGGGCCGGGGCCCATCAACATACGCTGGGGCGGGTCAATCTGCCGGAAAAAAGTGGAACTCATGCAGAAAACTCCGTTGGTTCTTGGGCCGGACTGGCGGCAAGGGTGCGTATAAAATCGAGCATGACCAGAAGGGCCTGCTGGGCATCATCATGCCTTACGGCTTCTGCCGGGTTGTGGCTGATCCCTTCTTTGCAACGTATGAACACCATGCAAACGGGTGTCAGTGCGGCCATAACCATGGCATCGTGCCCTGCGCCACTGACCAGCCTGCGTGCGGTGTGGCCGGTTACGCGTGCAACCGATGTGGCCAACCGTTCTGTCAGGTCCGGGTCGCACGGGGTTGGGGGCAGGTCGTTCTGGCGTTCAAGTGCAAGCGTTATGCCCCGCTGCTGCGCAATCGTGTGCAGGGCGGCGCAGATTTCGGTTGCCGCTTTATCTCGCACCTGCGCGGTACCTGCACGAATATCGAGGCTGAAGGTAGCTTGCCCCGGCACAACGTTGCTGGCACCCGGGCCTACAAACAACTGGCCGACTGTTGCCACAAGGTCTTCTGGTCCGTTGGCGCCAATCCGTTCTATTGCGGCAATGGCCTGAGCAGCGGCGGCCAGCGCATCCTTGCGCAAGGACATGGGCATGGTGCCCGCATGACCTGCCACCCCCTGCATGGAAACCTTAAAGCGGTACTGTGCGGCAATGGCCGTAACCACGCCTACGCCCATGTTGGCGGCCTCCAGCACGGGGCCTTGCTCAATGTGAGCTTCCAGATAAGCCAGAACCTGCTGGGGTTTGTAGGCAGCCTCCAGATAACGGGCGGGGTCCAGCCCGTTACTGTGCAGCACATCGCGCAGGGTTGTGCCGTTGGCATCGACCGTGTCCAGCGGCAGAGCATCCAGTGTGCCAGCAACTGCACGGGATGTGAGCATGGAGGTGGGAAAGCGTGACCCTTCCTCATCCCCAAAACCAATAACCTCCAGAGCAAAAGGCAGCCGTAAGCCCTGTGCTGCAAAGTGAGCCACCACCTCTATGCCCAGCATGACCCCCAACATGCCATCGTACCGGCCCGCGTTACGCACACTATCCAGATGCGACCCAATAAGGAGTGCGGGTGCGCCCGGTGTCTGCCCTTCGTAGCGGCCAATCAGGTTGCCTGCGGCATCCATGCGGCTGGTCATGCCGGCTTCGTGCATCCATTGGGCGACCTGTGTGCAGGTTGCCTTGTAGGCATCGGACAGATAAGCGCGGAAAAGGCCATCCTGCGTATCGGAAAAAGGGTGTGCGCCAAGCTGGTCACACCGCTTGACCGCGCGGGAGTCCGTGGGTAGGGCCTCTGGTTGGCCGTGCAGGGAGGGCAAAAGCGTGGAGATTGTTTTCGTCCTTACGCAAGGGCCGGATGGGGTGCCACAAAATGAAATCTGGCGTTGTGTGGGAATTATAGACGGGTTTGGTCCGTTCTCCCAAAAGCAAAAAAAGCAATTTCGTATTGCAAAATTGAGCGCGGCCCCCGTGCTGAAAAAAGCAATGGAAAAGTGCTTTTTTTTATTTTGTGAGAAAGGGCGGGGGCAATTATATATCGGAATCGTATCGTTTTGGGCGATGTTCAGAGTTAACCCCCACAAGGTAGTTCAAGGGGCAGCTCATAGCGAATAATGCCTGATTTGCCGCTTTATCCCCTGTCCTTTCTTCTGTGTTTGGGAGACTACGCCATGCCTTCCCGATTTTTTACCATGCGCCGGTCTGCCGGTTCCGTGCTGACGCATAGGCAGCGTCTTGCGACCTTGACCTGCCTTGCCAGTGTGGCTGGCTTTTGTGCCAACATGCCCGGGCAGGTTTTTGCCGCTGCGGCAGGCCAGAGCGCACCGCTTGCAGGCAAGGTGGGCCATGCCCCAGCCAGAACCACAGCCGGGCATACGCGTGGTAAAGTGGCTAACAGCTCCCTTCAGTCTTCCCGTGCGGAAGAAATTTCGGTTGCATCCAACCGTACGGCCCGGTCAGGTGGTGGCGGTATGATGCGGCAGGAAGTGGCCCCCCATGCCGTGCAGACCGTGGGCAAAGACTATATTAACATGCGTAGCCCCACATCCACGGCACTGGATCTGGTCAAGAACCTGCCCAGCCTGAACATTATGGCACCGGATGCAGCGGGGATGCAGGGTGGGTCCATTCAGTCCCGCGGGCTAACGGATCTGGATATGGCGCTTATGGTGGATGGCGCACCAGCGGCAGCAGCCAAATACATGACCGAAGATATTGATTCGGAAAATCTGGATGAAGTGAGCGTAACACCCGGTAGTGCCGCGCGTGACCTGCCGACCATGTCCGCTGCGGGCGGGGTCATGAATTCGCGCACGCATCTGCCATCTGAAAAATTTGGCGGGATGGTCGATTTTTCTTACGGGACCAACAACCTCTCCCGCGAGTTCATTCGTCTGGAATCGGGCGAGATCGGGCATACCGGGGTTAAAAGTTATTTCTCCTTCTCCAATACGCATGACCGGAGCTGGATGGGGGCAGGCACCAACCAGCGTAAACATATTGATTTTGGCGTGCGCAAGGACTGGGAGAACGGGTCAAACGCCCATCTGTTCCTCTCCTGGAACTCCGAAGATTTTGTGATCGACAATTACCCGACGGAAGAGCAGTTCTATAAGTACAAACACACGGGTGAGGGATATGGCCGTTCTGCACAGTCCTCAAATGTTAACTACTGGAAGAACAACAACGACCACTGGAACCAGATTTTCCTGACAGCTCCGGTGCATGTGGTTCTGCCTAAAAAATTGACCTTTGATATCCAGCCTTACTTCAGCTTTGGTCAGGGGTGGGATGCCTCTCCGGGCGGGGTTGTGGGCGACAACAATGCCGTGACAGGGGCCCCCATAACAGCCACCTATAACAGCACGGGCACTGCGGTGCCGAATGGCACCAACCTGACCAATTACTTTTTGGAAAACGAGGCCCGTCAGGTCGGTGCCGTGGCCAAGCTGGGGTATGATATTGATAAACACAACCACCTGAGCTTTGGGTACTGGTACGAAAATAACCAGACCATCCAGTCCTACCCCACGGCAACGGTTATGGCCGATGGTGCGGCCTCTGGCCCCACATCCAGTGCGCATACTGTGGGTGGTTCCGTATATGGGCAGACCGCAGGGTACGAACTGCACTCCCTGTTTATCCAGAACCAGTCGCGCTATCTGGATAACCGCCTGCTGATCAATGCTGGTTTCAAGTTTGTCATGTCCAATGCGTGGAACAAGGGCTGGCTGGGTAACAGCGCCAACACGCTCTCCGGGGCTGGTAACAGTTCGCGCAAAAATACAACCGAACCACTGCCCCAGCTCTCCATTAGCTACCAGATTGATAAAAACAGCCAGATCTACGTCAATGCGGAAGGGGACTACCGCCAGCCGAGTGCGACGGACATGGGGTGGATGCACGCAGGCGGTCCAATGCTGAAAAACCAGTATTCCATCAAGGAAGAACTGGGTTATCGCTACCACAACAAATATGTCATGATCGATATGTCACTGTTCAACTACAATGTAAGAAACCGCATTGTGGACCAGTATGTGGGGATGAACAGCTTTAGCCCCATGTCTATCGGTAGCCAGACCATGCGTGGGTTTGACTTTATGATTGCGGGCACATCCATCCACGGGTTCAGCCCCTATGCCTCCATTGAATACCTGCACGCTACGCAGGATAGCAATGTGATGGATACGAATGCCGCAACTCCGTACCTGATTCACTCCAAGGGTACGCAGGCCATTATGGCCCCACGGATTATGGCAAACTTTGGTCTGACCTATACTTACAAAGGATTTTTTGCAAACGGTGCAATCCACTACACGGGGCCGCAGTCTGTTTCCATTGCAAACGACCAGCGTATTCCGGGGTATGTGACCAACACGCTCTCCCTTGGCTATCACTTCAAACCGTTTGGTTTCCTCAAATCTCCGACGTTCAAGCTTAACTTTACCAACCTGACAGGTTCCATTGTGCGGACTGGTGCCATGGGGGCGGTCTTTAGCCGGAATGATGTCAACTCCCACCCTGTGTGGAGTGGCAGCAGTGCCGGTGCAATTGGCACGGGTAACTCGTTTATGGTTGAACCACGCTTTACCATGGTTGGTTCCGTCTCCACTTCGTTCTGATTACTGGTTACAGCACCCGGTATGGCCGGGTGCTACAGGAGTTTGCATGTCACGCCGCACGTTGCTCAGGAACATAACCAGACTGGTGTGTATGGATGATTCACGCACCGAGCTGGACCATGCGTGGGTTCTGGTGGAAGGGCGGCAGATTATAGCATTAGGGGGGCGGGATGTTGCGCCGCCTTCCAATGTTGACCATGTGGTGGACCTGCATGGTCATGTTGTGTTGCCGGGCATGGTTAACACGCACCATCATATGTACCAGTCGCTTACGCGGGTTATTCCGCAGGCGCAGGATGCCTCCCTGTTTGGCTGGCTTAAAACGCTCTACCCGATCTGGGCAGGGCTTACGCCGGAAATGGTGCAGGTTTCCACCCGCACGGCCATGGCGGAACTCCTGCTTTCTGGCTGCACAACAACAAGTGACCATCTGTATCTTTTCCCTAACGGATGCAGGCTGGATGACCAGATTGAGGCAGCATTCAGCATGGGAATGCGCTTCCATGCCTGCCGTGGTGCCATGAGCGTGGGGGAGAGCAGCGGTGGCCTTCCCCCCGATGCGCTGGTGGAGCGCGAAGCGGATATTCTGCACGATACCCAACGTCTGATAGAAACGTACCATGACCCCGAACCACTGGCGATGTTACGGGTTGCCGGGGCACCCTGCTCACCTTTTTCGGTCAGTCGGGAGCTTATGCGTGACATGGCGGAACTGGCGCGTGCAACAGGCACCATGCTGCATACCCATCTGGCGGAAAATGACCACGATGTCAGCTACAGCCGCGAGCGTTTTGGGCAGACCCCGGCCGAATATGCACAGGATCTGGGCTGGGTTGGGCCAGATGTCTGGCACGCGCATTGCGTTAAGCTGGATGCGGACGGCATGGAGCGGTTCGGCCGGACTGGCACAGGTGTTGCCCATTGCCCCTGTTCCAACATGCGACTGGCCTCTGGTATCGCGCCGGTAAGGCAGATGCAGGCTGCGGGCGTGCGTGTGGGGCTGGGGGTTGATGGTTCAGCCTCCAACGATGGGGCCAGCCTGCTGGGCGAAACCCGGCAGGCCATGCTGCTTTCCCGCCTGCTGCCTGAAACTGCGCAGACACCGGGCATGATGAGTGCGCGGGATGCGCTGGCTCTGGCAACGCGGGGTGGAGCGGCCGTGCTGGGGCGTGATGATATCGGGCAGATTGCCGTGGGCATGGCTGCCGATATTGTTGCGTTTGACGTGCGGGGGTTGGCCCATGCCGGTGCTCAGACCGACCCGGTTGCCGCTCTGGTGTTCTGTTCGCCAGCTCAGGTTTCCATGAGTATGGTTAATGGAAATATTCTTGTACAGGACGGGTATTTTACCCGTTTGGACCTGCATGGTCTGGTTGGCAGGCATAACCAGTTGGCCGCCAGATTATGCGCGGGTGCCTAATGGCTGGGAATATCTGTTTTTAAGAAAAAAAGGAACCGTTCAAAACCTCTCCCGTTTTGTAAGGAGGCTTACATAACAACACCGGAGAGGTTGAGTATGACGCGCAAATTCCATTTTCTTTTTCTGGGTGCAGCACTTTTGGCAACCCCGGCCTTGGCGCAGAATAATGGTCGTGGCGCACCAACGGCTGATTCCGCCGCTTCTCAGGTAGGGCAGGCACCGCCCGCAGCATTGGATGAGCACGGTAAACACGTGGAGCCATCCCAAAAACTGTGGAATAATCCACGAACAGTCGCTGAACAGCCCGGCACCCAGCCCCCTGCCAATGATAAGCCCGCCAACGCAGCAAAAAGTGCCCAGCAGTCCTTAACAGGGGACCACGCTTACCAGCCCGAACATTATAAAGGGACGGAGCATTCCACCCAAAACCAGCCACATAACTAGACTGTGCTGACCTGTGCTGAGCGGACTGGTGATAAGCTGCCCATGGTGGTCTGTCTGTTGCATATGCCAGCGACTCTTCTGGTGGGTCGCTGGGCATATGGGGCGTTAAAAAACAGGGCAGGGGTCAAGCAGAGGGGTTTTCTCCCTGATGGGGATGCAGGGTCTTCTGGAGTTGTTCCATATCCAACCCGTTTTCCCACCGGGCGACCACAATGGTTGCCACGGCGTTGCCCACAAGATTGGTCAGTGAGCGACATTCGGACATAAACCGGTCAATACCCAGAATAAGAGCCATGCCGCCAACAGGCACGCTCGGCACAACAGACAGGGTGGCGGCAAGCGTAATAAAGCCTGCTCCCGTAACCCCGGCAGCCCCTTTGGAGCTGACCATAGCCACAAGCAACAGGGCAAGCTGCTCGCCAAAACCAAGGTGCACATCCGTAGCCTGTGCAATAAACAGGGCGGCAAGAGTCATGTAGATGTTGGTACCATCAAGGTTAAACGAATATCCCATAGGTACCACAAGCCCGACAATGCCGGGTTTGCAGCCAGCATGTTCCAGTTTGCCAATAAGACCTGGCAGGGCAGATTCGGATGAGCTGGTGCCAAGAACAATCAGCAGTTCTTCTTTTAAGAACATCAGAAGCCGCAAAATGCTAAAGCCTGCCAAACGGGCTACCACTCCCAGAATAACCAGCACAAAAATGGCGGCGGTCAGGTAGAAGGTCAGCACCAGCCCAATCAGATGCACAATGGAGCCAAGCCCGAACCTGCCCACCGTAAACGCCATGGCACCAAATGCTCCGACCGGGGCCAGATACATAACCAGCCGGACCACGCCAAAGACCATTTCTGTCAGGTTGCGGAACAGGGTCAGCACGCTTTCCCCCGCTTGACCCATCTGGGCCAGACTGACCCCAAAAAGAATGGCAACCAGCAAAACCTGCAAAATCTCGCCCGAGGTAAAGGCCCCTGCCGTGGTGGAGGGAATGATCTGGAGCAGAAAGTCAGTAAAGGAGTGGCCATGTGCAGCCTGCACAAACTGCTCGACCGATGCGTTATCCAGACTTTGTGGGTGAATGTGCATTCCCGCGCCGGGGCGTACAATGTTGGCAACAATCATGCCCACGGCCAGTGCCAGTGTGGAAAAACACAAAAAATACAGCATGGCTTTGCCTGCAACGCGGCCCGTCTGTTTGAGGTCCGCCATGCCAGCAATGCCCGTGCTGACGGTTAGAAAAATAACCGGCGCAATGACCATTTTGATCAGTTTGACAAACCCGTCCCCCAGCGGTTTGAGCAGGGTCGCCACAGATGGAAAGAGGGCACCAACAAGAATACCAGCCGCCACGGCGACCAGAACCTGCAAATAAAGGAACCGTTGATGAGAACTGGAAAGAGGGGCTGTGGAGGGAAGCACGCTGGTTATCTTTCTGTTTTTATTGGTCTTGATTAAGCGTCCACAATCGGCGTTGGCAAAAAGTATTCTGTTATATCAAGCCTTTCATGTGTAAGCGGGGCGTAGGCTACCCCTACTTGTTGCAGGTTGGAAAGGGTTGCTCCCGCGCATTGGGTATGAAAAACACAACACTGTTGCGTGTCTGCCTCTCTTACGCACAGGCGTGGAGGGCCTCCGGGTGTGTGTTGCCATTCCGGTAGGACCGGGCGCGGTGCGTAAAAATGCGTAGGGCAGTGTGGATAAAGGGAGCGGGTGAATGCGCCGGATTTGTGTTTTTTGTGGTTCAAGTGCAGGGCGCGGGTCCACTTACCTCCATGCAGCCGAACAGTTGGGCCTGCTTATGGCGCAACGGGGCATAGGGCTGGTGTATGGCGGGGCATCCGTTGGGCTTATGGGCGCTGTGGCCAATGCGGTGCTGGCTGGTGGTGGGCAGGTTACCGGGGTTATTCCGCAGGCACTGGTTGAGCGCGAAGTCGCGCACCATGGGTTGGAAGACCTGCGGGTCGTTGGCTCCATGCATGAGCGTAAAGCCCTTATGGCGGATCTGTCCGATGCGTTTATTGCCTTGCCCGGTGGAATTGGCACGTTGGAAGAGCTGTTTGAGGTATGGACATGGACGCAACTGGGCAACCACGCCAAACCCTGCGGTGTGCTGAACGTGAATGGGTTTTACAGCAGTCTGGGCATGTTCTTGGACCATGTGGTCGCCGAAGGGTTCCTCAAACCCGTGCACAGGAGCATGTTGCAGGTTGCACAGGACCCAGCGGTCCTGCTGGATGGGCTGGCAACATGGCAGCCCCCGCAGGAAACAAAATGGATTGCGCGTAACGAGCGGTAAATCTTGTTGCAGTAACGAACCAACGAGCGATGCGTATTTATTAAGAATATGATGTAAAAGGAATTTTTCTTTCATAATATCTTAACGCAACTTTGAGTAAAAAAGCTTTTATCCTGCGGCCATCTTTTTCTGCGCAGGGTGCTTTTATGTCAGATACTATGCTGAGTCCTCCGGTTGGAGGGCGTCCGAATATGCGTAAAGGGGAGCATCAGGCTTTCCGCATGTTCTTTTTGGGAGTGATTGCAGCAGCTCTGGCGTTTGTTGGTTACAGCGTGCTGGCTGACCTGCACGCTGTTGGGACCAGTGGCATTGCAACCGGGGCCTTTGCCCTGCTGGCTCTGGCGTTGCTGATTGCACTGGGCTTTGAGTTTGTGAACGGTTTTCATGATACGGCCAATGCGGTCGCAACCGTTATTTACACCAATAGTCTGCCGCCGCTGGTTGCGGTGGTGTGGTCGGGTATGTGGAACCTGCTTGGGGTGCTTACGTCCTCCGGTGCTGTGGCTTACAGTGTTGTTACACTGCTGCCCGTGGAGCTTATTCTGCAGGTTGGTAGCGGCGCAGGCCATGCCATGATTTTTGCCCTGCTGCTGTCCGCCATTGTGTGGAACCTGGCAACATGGGCGCTTGGTATTCCCAATAGCTCATCCCATGCGCTGGTGGGCTCCATTCTGGGTGTGGGGCTGGCAAACCAGCTTATGTCCCCTTCAGGCAGTGCGCTGTATGGCGTGGACTGGATGCAGGTTAAAAAGGTGTTTTCCGCCCTGCTGTTCAGCCCGCTGTGTGGTTTTGTGCTGGCTGCCGGTCTGTTTATTGTGCTGCGGTTTGTTGTGCGTAATGCTGCCCTCTACCGTGCGCCAGATGGCGATGCACCGCCTCCGCTGTGGATCCGTGGTCTGCTTATTGGCACCTGCACGGGTGTATCCTTCTTCCACGGCAGCAATGACGGGCAGAAGGGTATGGGCCTGATCATGCTGATCCTGATTGGTGCAGCCCCAACCGCTTACGCCCTGAACCGCGCCATGCCTGACAGCATGATGCCCGGCTTTGTGGAAACAGCACAGCAGGCCGCCCATGTGTTTGATGTGCACGCCCAGCCCATGCTCAAGCAGCCTACAGCGGAAGAAGCCCGTGCGCAGGTAACCGATGCCCTGCGTGTTAAATCCATAGCCCGCCCAGAAGTGTATGCTGCCCTGTCTGTCCTCTCGGCAGATATTGCGCAGTCCGTAAGTGGTTACCACTCCTTGCACGAAATTCCGGCGGCAACCGTGCCAAACGTGCGCACGGACATGTATCTGGTGGCGGAGGCCATTCACAACATGGGCAATGCAACCTCTTTCTCTGCCGAGGAAGATGGCGAACTGGCCTCGTTTATGAAGCAGCTTAACGCAGGCACCCGCTTTATTCCCGTGTGGGTTAAAATTGCCGTTGCTCTGGCACTGGGGCTTGGCACCATGGTGGGCTGGAAGCGCATTGTGGTAACCGTGGGCGAAAAAATTGGCAAAACCCACCTGACCTACGCTCAGGGCGCTTCGGCCGAACTGGTGGCCATGGGCACCATTGGTCTGGCCGAAGGGTATGGTCTGCCGGTTTCCACCACGCATATTCTCTCCAGTGGTGTGGCTGGCACAATGGCTGCTGGTGGGGGTGGTTTGCAGTGGAGCACACTGCGCGCCATGGGCATGGCATGGATTACCACCCTGCCTGCCGCCATGCTGATCAGCGGCGTGCTGTATGTGGTGTTCCGCCATATTTTTTAAAAACATCAGGTCTGGCGTGGCATTAAGCCCCGCCAGACCCTGTTTTTTCCAAACTGCGAAGGCAAGATCATGTCCGATGCCAATGTGAACAGCCTTTCTGCTGCCGAGCGTGAACGTGAGCGTATGCGGCAGGAGATCATTGATGATCTTGATGAAGAGATCGAACTCGAATTGCAGGATGAAGGACTGGGGGGTGAATCCTCACCATCTGACCGGAGCTTCCGCCACACCTATTTTAGCGAACTGGTACGCCTGCAAGGTGAACTGGTGCGTTTGCAGGATTGGGTGAAAGAGACAGGCCACCGGCTGGTCGTTCTGTTTGAAGGACGCGATGCAGCGGGTAAGGGCGGGGCAATCAAACGCATTACCCAGCGGCTTAACCCCCGCATCTGCCGTGTGGCAGCGTTGCCAGCCCCCACCGACCGTGAAAAAACACAATGGTATTTCCAGCGTTATGTGGCCCAGTTGCCCGCAGCGGGGGAGATCGTTCTGTTTGACCGGAGCTGGTACAACCGCGCAGGTGTGGAACGGGTTATGGGGTTCTGCTCGGATGAGGAATATGAAGAGTTTTTCCGTTCCGTGCCGGAGTTTGAGCGCATGTTGGTGCGCAGTGGTATCCAGCTTGTAAAATACTGGTTCTCCATCACGGATGATGAGCAGGAAGCCCGGTTCCGCGCCCGTATGGAAGACCCGCTCAAACAGTGGAAACTCAGCCCGATGGACCTGGAAAGTCGTCGCCGCTGGGAAGCCTATACCAAGGCGAAGGAAACCATGCTGGAACGCTCCAGCATTCCCGAAGCACCATGGTGGGTTGTACAGGCGGTGGACAAAAAGCGTGCACGCCTGAACTGCATTAACCACCTTCTGGCGCAGGTTCCTTACCAGTCGGTTACCCGGCCAGAGGTTGAACTTCCCCCGCGCGTGTACCATGCCGACTATGAACGCCAGCCCACGCCAGAAGACATGATTATTCCAGAAATTTACTAAGACTGTTCAAGATCCTCCCTGCCACGCAGGGAGGATGCAAAACAGGTTTCAACGGCTTCTATCAAGGCCCGTCCGCTGGCTTCGTCCCGTTTGGGGGCGGTAAAATCAGGTCCAAGCCGAATGCGGTAGCGCATGGGCAGTGGCGGGCGCTTTAAAAAAGGCCATCCCTGCGACAGGTAGGGCGAGGCTGTTTCTATCAACACAACCTGCACATCCGCGCGCGTACGTTGGGCAATGGCGGCAAACCCCGGTTGCATGGCGCCCGGTTCTGCCCCCGCGCGTGAGCGTGTTCCTTCGGGGAACAGCAGGAGCTGGCAGTTTTCCTGCAAAGCCTGAGATGCAGGGCCAATAATTTTCAACAACGTATCATGCCGCACGTAACCTGCGGTGCGCAACGTACTTCCCAAAACGCCACGTTCCCATATGGAGGCTTTGGTCACGCACACCATATGGGGCAGGGCGGAGGCCAGAATAAGACAATCCAGGCGGGAGGGATGGTTGGCAACCAGCACAAGGTTGCGGCGCTGGGCAACGGTGCTAAGGGCCGCCATGTCGCAGTCCAGAATGCCTGCGGCATGGAGGTAACGTACAGCAACGCGGGCCATCATGCACAGCCAGCGCCGCGCAAGCCGCCTGCGCCTTACCCCATCGGGGAGAATGCGGCGGATGATACCGGAGCCCGCATCCAGCACCACAAAGACAAGCCCCGTGACCAGCAGGGAGACATAAAAGCGCACCGAGGCGCTTATGGAGGAAAGCAGCGGCATGGTGGTATGGAGCGGACCTGCTGGAATATCAAACGAGAGGGTCGGGAAAAAAACGTGGTCAGGGAGCGGGCTGCTCGGTTGCCATTATCTGGCGCAGACTGGCTACCATAGAAGATTGGTCTGCCTTGGCGTCAATTGTGCCACGGTAGCGGGTCTGCGGGTCCATGACCACAAACCGGGGGGACATACGCATGGCATATTCCCATTCAGGGTCGGCAACTTTTTCAACCGGTGCCTGGTATTCCTTGGCCAGATCAGCCAGTGCAAACGGGGCGGCTGTGCCCGCAACAACCCGTGGGCCTATGCTTTCGCCATACTGGCGCAGGCGTTCGGCATCATCACGGTCGGGGTCCAGACTGACAAAAATAATAACCATGCCACGCTTGCCAGGATCCACCGCGTCCATTGCGGCGGACATGGTGTGCAGGGCGGGGGAGCAGGCATCTTCCCCGCAATGGGTGGCACCAAAGAGCACCACCATCCACCGGCCCTGAAAACTCTTGTCCGTCATGGTGCCGGTGGTGGAATCCATCAGGCGGAAGGAACCGCCAACCGGGTTCCCGTAGGAGTTGAGGCTAATGCTGTGTTTGAGCGCCACACTGGTGGCAACAAATGCACCGGCCCCGGCAAGGGTGAGAATACCCAGACTGATCAGGGCTACGCGTTTTCCTGCTGGGGTCATGGGTTAGTGTGCCTCCGCCCAGTTCTGGGCAATGCCTGTTTCTACCACCAGTGGCACGGATAGCTGTGCCGCTGCTTCCATAATTTTTTTCGCTTCAGCGGCTACCGCTTCTGCCTGAGCCTCTTCCACTTCAAACAGCAGTTCGTCATGGACCTGGAGCAACATGCGTGCCTCTCCCAGACCTGCGGCGGTCAGGGCGTGGGGCAGGCGTACCATGGCGCGTTTAATAATGTCCGCAGCGCCTCCCTGTAAGGGAGCGTTAATGGCCTGTCTTTCTGCGTATTGGCGGCGGACAGCACTTTTTTCGTGAATGCCCGGTACGTAGCAGCGTCTGCCAAAGGGCGTTAGCACATAGCCATTGGCACGCGCTTCCTCCTTGATCCGCTCCATATAGTCCCGAATGCCGGGGTAGCGTGCAAAATAGGCGTCTATGTAACTTCTGGCCTCGCCTGCGGGAATGCCAAGCTGTTTGCCCAGCCCAAAGGCGGAAATACCGTAAATAATACCAAAGTTAATGGCCTTGGCGCGGCGGCGGGTCAGGGCATCCATACCTTCGATCGGTATGTTGAACACTTCGGATGCGGTGCGGGCATGAATGTCCTGCCCAAGTTCAAAGGCCTCGCGCAGGGTGGGAATATTGGCCACATCGGCCAGCAGCCGCAATTCGATCTGGGAATAGTCAGCCGAGATCAGCCTGCGCCCTGCGGGGGCTACAAATGCCTGACGGATGCGTGTTCCTTCTTCCGTGCGTACAGGAATGTTCTGTAGGTTGGGGTCGGAGGAAGACAGGCGACCCGTGGTGGTTATGGCCATCTGGAAGGAGGTGTGTACGCGGCTTTCCTTGCTGGTCTGTTTAAGCAGGGAGTCCGTGTAGGTGGATTTAAGCTTGGCCAGTTGCCGCCATTCCAGCACACGGACCGGCAGGTCGTGGCCTTGGTCGGCAAGGTCCTGCAATACGGAGGAATCCGTGCTCCATGCACCTGCCTTGCCGCGTTTGCCCCCTTTAAGGCCCATCTCGTCAAACAGGATTTCGCCTAACTGGCGGGGGGACGCAATGTTGAACTCCCGGCCAGCGGCACTGTAGATGCCCTGTTCCATGTTTTTCATGCGGCTTTCAAAATCCGCGGACAGGCGGGTCAGTTCTGCACGGTCCACCGCAATGCCACATTTTTCCATACTGGCCAGAACCTGCACCAGCGGACGTTCGACCTGCTCGTACAGGGCCAGAGCCTTGTTGGGGCGCAGCGTGGGGTGCAGAACATGCCATAGGCGCAGGGTTACGTCCGCATCTTCTGCCGCGTAGGTGGTGGCTTTTTCCACCGGTACCTGTGCAAAGGGGATGCGGTTGCGGCCCGTGCCGGTCATGGCGTCGTACGGTATGGGGGTGTGGTTAAGGTGCAGGGCAGAGAGTTCGTCCATGCCCTGCCCATGCAGCCCCGCCGACTGGCTGTAGGAAATCAGCATCGTATCATCCACCGGGGCAATGGTGGCGTGGTCTATGCCCGCGCGGTCGAGCACCAGCAGGTCGAATTTGGCGTTCTGGAAAATTTTGAGCACACTGGCATCCACCAGCAGGGGGCGGAGCAGGTCCAGTGCCTGTGCGGTATCCAGCTGCTCCCCTGTTGGAGCCTCCAGCGTGCCTTCATGCCGGAGGGGAACGTAGCAGGCTTTGCCCGGTGCCGTAGCAAGCGAGAACCCCAGAATATTGGCCGCCAGCGGGTCCAGCCCATCGGTTTCCGTATCGACCGCACACACGCCAGCTTCCTGTGCGGTGCTGATCCATTTTTGCAGGGCTTCTGCCGTGCGGATTGTTTCGTACCCTTCGTAGGGTGCGCTCAGCAGGTCGGCTGGGCCGGTGGCATGGGTGGGGCTGGCTGCGGCGGCGGGGGTACTATGCCCGTTTGCACTGGCATGGGCAGAGGCGCGGGCGGCACGGTGGGCATGGGCACCAGCAGGGTTGCCCATGCCCATGCGTGAGAGCACGGAGCGGAATCCCATGCTGTCCAGCCAGTCGGCCAGTTGCAGCTTGTCCGGCTCGCGCGTGGTCAGCTCTTCTACCGGCATGGGCAGGGGCACATCTGTTGCCAGCGTGACCAGCTGGAGCGACAGGCGTGCCGCCTGTGCATGTTCGATCAGCATATCCCGCTTTTTGGATTTTTTCATGTCCGGGGCGGCGTTCAGCACATTTTCCAGTGTGCCGAACTCGTTAATCAGGGCAGAGGCCGTTTTGGGGCCAATGCCGGGTATGCCGGGCACATTATCCGTTGGGTCGCCCATAAGAGCCTGCACATCGACCACTTTTTCGGGCGGAACACCAAACTTTTTTTCCACTTCCGCCGGGCCAATGGGGGTCTGTTTAATGGGGTCAAGCATACACACGCCGGGGCCGACAAGCTGCATCAGATCCTTGTCGGAGGAAATTATGGTGCAGGTGCCCCCCATTTTGCGAATGGCTACTGCGTAAGAGGCAATCAGGTCGTCTGCCTCCCAGCCCGGCAGTTCTATACCGGGTACGTTAAAAGCCTGCGTTGCATCGCGGATCAGGCCAAACTGGGGGCGCAGGTCCTCGGGTGGTTCGGGGCGGTGGGCTTTGTATTCGGGGTAAATATCGGAGCGGAAGGTCTGGCGGCTTGCATCAAACAGCACGGCCAGATGTGTTCCCACATGTTCGCGCAGCAGGCGGGCCAGCATATTGGTAAAGCCATATACCGCATTGACCGGCACCCCCTCGGGGCTGGTCATGGGGGGGAGGGCATGAAAAGCGCGGAAAATAAAGCCGCTGCCATCCACAAGAACCAGATGCGGCGTGTCTGTCATGGCGGGGGGACCCGTGTGCAAAAAGAGGCGAACAAAAAACCAAACATGTGTTGGGGATATGCCGCTT
Source organism: Drosophila punjabiensis (assembly GCA_008042585.1). NCBI lineage: Eukaryota > Metazoa > Arthropoda > Insecta > Diptera > Drosophilidae > Drosophila > Drosophila punjabiensis. The sequence continues at coordinate 178,517 of VNJR01003916.1, forward strand.
GGGGCGGTCTGTCCAGCATGTCGGCCTGAGAGGGGGGCTGATTAAAAAACACCCCAGCTTGGCCGGGGTGTTGGTCTTGGTCGATGGACGCCAGGTTTTAAGCGACCGTGCTGATCCAGTTGTGGGGGTCTGCTGCACGCCCGAACTGAATATCGCACAGGTTCTGGCGCAGCTTTGCCGTGACCTCACCCACCTTGTTGTTATTGATGATGCAGCTGTCCGTTTTGCTTTTGAACGCACCGATGGGGGAAACAACAGCAGCCGTGCCGCAGGCAAACACTTCCTTGAGCTTGCCTGACTTGGCATCGGCAAAAAGCTGGTCGAGTGCGTAGCGTTCTTCCTTTACGGTCAACCCGCTATCCCGCGCGAGGGTTAGCAGACTATCCCGCGTAATGCCGTGCAGAATGGTCCCACCGTCCAGCGGAGGGGTGAGCAGGGTGCCATCTTCAAACACCATCATCACGTTCATGCCGCCCATTTCTTCCAGCCAGCGGCGCTCTTCCGCATCCAAAAACAGGACCTGCTGGCAGTCGTGGTGTTTGCCTTCCATCTGTGCTGTCAGGCTTGCGGCATAGTTGCCCCCACATTTGGCTGTGCCGGTGCCCCCGCGGGAGGCGCGCACGGTTTCGGTTTCCACCCATACGGAAACGGGGCCTGCATCCTTGGAAAAATATTCCCCGGCAGCGCAGGCAATGACAATGAATTTGAACTCGGATGCGGGTTTGACCCCAAGGGCCGCTTCTGTCGCAATCATGAACGGGCGGATGTAAAGCGTGCCAACATCGGGTGCGGGAACCCAGTCACGGTCAATTTTGACCAGTTGGGTTACGGCTTCCAAAAACAGGTCTTCAGGCAGTTGCGCCATGGCCATGCGTTCGGCCGATTTTTGGAACCGGCGGGCATTGGCCTCGGGGCGGAAGAGCTGCACGCCACCATTGGGGGCGCGGTAGGCCTTCATACCTTCAAAAATTTCCTGCGCGTAGTGCAGCACGGAGGCAGCGGGGTCGAGCATAAGGGGCTGGCGGGGCAGAATTTCCGCCGAATGCCAACCTCTGCCTTCCGTATAGGTGACAACGGCCATATGATCGGTAAAAGCACGGCCAAAACCGGGGTTGGCTATCAGGCTTTCACGCTCGGCGGCGGGGGTGCCATCCGTTTTGCGGGTGATCTTGAAGGCAATGTTGTCAGATGCGGTGGTCATGGGGTTCTCGCGTCTCCGCGGCGCTGGTATGGGGACCAGTGGCCTGGTTGCTCCGATATACGGTTTTTATTCTGTTGTTCAGGTACGCCAGAACGTAGCCTGACCGGATGGTCCGGTTGTGGCCTTTCCTATCATGTTCGTGGTGTCTGTGCCAGACAGGTGCAAACTCGGGCGTATGTGGCTCGTTCCTGTGTGTTGTGCGGTACAGGCAGGGCTGCTCCTCCCCGTGCCGGTTGTCAGGTTTTTTTTACAAGGCGTCATAAAGTAATGCCCTACTCCTCCATCCGGCAGGCTTACGCAACGCTGCCCCCCCGTTTTTATGCCCGCGTAGAGGCAATGCCCGTTGCGGCGCCTCATCTGATTGCATTGAACAGGCCGCTCGCTGCGGAACTGGGGTTGGATGCCGCATGGCTGGCAGGCCCGCAGGGGCTGGCCATGCTGGCGGGGAACCAGATGCCACCGGGCGTGGACCCCTTGGCTACGGTGTATGCCGGGCATCAGTTTGGCCACTTCAGTCCTCGTTTGGGGGATGGTCGCGCTCTGCTGCTGGGCGATGTGCAGGACCAGCAGGGCCATGTAAGGGAGATCCAGCTCAAAGGTTCCGGCCCAACGCCGTTTGCCCGCAGGGGGGATGGCCGGGCAGCCCTTGGCCCCGTTCTGCGCGAATACCTGCTGAGCGAGAGCATGGCCGCACTGGGCATTCCCACAACCCTTGCCTTGGCAGCCGTGCAAACGGGTGAGCGTGTTTACCGTGAAACACCGTTACCCGGCGCCATTATGGTGCGCGTGGCCCGGAGCCATATCCGTGTTGGCACGTTCCAGTTCTTTGCCGCTACGCAGGATGTGGCGGGGTTGCGTGTTCTGGCCGATTTTGCCATTGCACGGCTTTATCCCCACGTCGCACAGGATACCCAGCCCTATGCTGCGTTCCTGCAGGCCGTTGTGGCAGCGCAGGCCGAGCTTGTGGCCCGGTGGATGCTGGTTGGCTTTATTCATGGTGTGATGAACACGGATAATATGGCCATATCGGGCGAGACCATAGATTATGGCCCCTGTGCTTTTATGGATGCCTACCATCCGGCAACCGTGTTCAGCTTTATTGATGAGCGCGGGCGCTATGCCTACACCAACCAGCCGACCATAGCCCTGTGGAATCTGACCCGGCTGGCCGAAGCCCTGCTGCCCCTGCTGGCAGAGGATGAAGAGGCCGCATTGCGCAATGCCCAACAGGCGCTGGCGGGGTTTAATGCGCGTTTTCATGCGGTTTACTTTGCGGGAATGCGCGCAAAACTGGGGTTGGTGGGGGAGCAGGAGACGGACGAATCCCTGTTCCAGACCCTTTTTGACCTGATGACGCAGGAAAAGGCGGACATGACCAACACGTTCCGTGCGTTAAGTCAGGCCCGTGTGTTGCAGGGGGCGGAGGCTCCCACAGGTCTGCCAGAAAGCTTTGGGCCGTGGTTGACCCGGTGGCGTACCCGGCTGATGCAGGGAGGAGGGGAGGATTGGGCTGCGCGGGCGCAGGCCATGCGGCAGGTCAATCCATGCTACATTCCCCGCAACCATAAGGTAGAGGCCATGATCAGGGCCGCCGTGGAGCAGCAGGATTACACCCAGTTCCACGAGATGCTGCACCTGCTGGCCACCCCTTATGTGGAGCAGCCGGGCATGGCGCAGTATGCCACACCACCCAGCCCGGAGGAGCAGGTCCGCTATACCTTTTGTGGCACGTAAGGGAGGAAGGCCTACACCACCCCTGTCGTGCTGATAAAATATTGCCCGTTCTGCCCCACATCCACCCGTGCATGAATGCGGTACACGGTGCGAAGCCGGTCAGGGGTAAGAATATCCGCCGGTTTGCCGCAGGCCAGAATATGGCCATTGTGCAAAAGGCAGGCCAGATCGCACTGGTTGAGTGCGGTGTTCAGGTCATGCAGTACAAGAATGGTAACCAGATTGCGCTGTGCTGTCTCGCGCCGGAGCAGGGCCATAACGGTCTGCTGGTAATAGGGGTCCAGCGCACTAAGCGGCTCATCCAGCAGCAGCGCCTCCGGTTTGCGGCCAAGGGCCTGCGCCAGCCCCGCCAGTTGCCGTTGCCCGCCAGAGAGCGTGTGCAGGCTGTGTGTGGCCAAATGGGCAATGCCTACATGGTGCAGGCAGGTCATTGCGGCCTCTATGTCTGCGGTGCTGGTCGCACCGGATGGGCCTGTGGCGTGGCGGGCGGCCAGCATGGCATCCAGCACACTCAACCGTACGGGTTCGGGCAGGGTCTGTGGCAGGTACAGGCAGCGTTGCGCACGCTGGGCCAGTGGCAGGGTGGTAAGGTCCACCCCATCCAGCGTTATGCGGCCTGTTGCACGGAGCAGCCCGCCCATGGCGCGCAGTAGGGTGGATTTGCCGCTGCCATTGGGGCCAAGTATGGCGCAGACCGCACCGTGGGGGAATGGTCCGGCATGAACATCCACCAGCACCGGCTTGCGCCCGTAACGGACGTTTAGCTCTTTGGCGACCAAACCTTCCGCCGGATGGTTCAAGGCCGATCCCCCTCAGCACGTAAAACAATGATGAGAAAAAACGGAATGCCCACCAGTGCGGTTACAATACCTGTGGGTACAACCACACCCGGCACAAGCTGGCGCGCCACCAGAGCCGCCATGGAAAGAATAAAGGCACCACTTAACAGGCTTGCAGGCAGGTAAAAGCGGTGGTCTTCCCCCACAAGGCGGCGGGCAATATGGGGGGCAACCAGCCCAATAAAGCCAATTACCCCAACAAAGGCCACGGCTAGTGCACATAAAAGACTAATACGCAGCAGGGCTGCACGGCGCAGGCGGGGAACATCCACACCAAGGCTTGCGGCTCGCTCCTCACCCATGCGCAGGGTTGTCAGGGGCCATGCAGCCCTGAACGAAAACGGGACAATAAATGCCAATGCGCCAGCAAGCAGGCCAAGAGTTCCCCAGGAAGCACGGGTCAGGCTGCCAAGGGTCCAGAACACCAGATTTTGCAGGGCATCCTCGTTCGCTACAAACTGCATGAGCGCGACCAGTGCCTGAAACGAAAAAACAAGTGCGACCCCGCACAGAATAACCGTGCCCGTACCTGCATGGCGCAGCCGTATCAGCATATCCAGAATCCATACGGATAGTGCCGAGCAGACAAATGCGCTCCCCGCTATCAGCCACATGTCCGGTACGTGGGGCATGTGCCAGTCCAGCACAATGGCTAGCGATGCGCCAAAAGCCCCCGCGGCAGAAAGACCAAGGGTAAAGGGGCTGGCCAGCGGATTGGCCAGAATGGTCTGCATTTCTGCCCCTGCCAGTCCCAGAGCTCCGCCCACGCAGGCAGCCATAAGCGCATAGGGTAGGCGGATCTGCCATACGATCAGGCTGGTCTGCTCATCCACGCTGGAAGGGGCAAAAACCGTGCGCAGTATGGTGGCAGGGGACAACCCAGCAGGCCCCACGGCGCAGTCAGCCAGAATGGAGAGAACCAGCGCCACGCCCAGCGCACCCAGCACAAGGCTGCGGTGGCGCATGGCGGTCTGGTAGCTTTGCACAAGGGCGGCGTGGTGGCGGGTCATGGTCGCGCACTATCCCGCCGTATATGGCTCAGGGCAAGGGGCTTGGTGGACTGTGGGGGCAAAAGCCATACGCCTCTGGCTTGACGCCTGCCCTATGAGCGGGCTTTGTAAGCGCACTTCCACCCCATGAGCGTGAGTGAGACAGACGGGTTTTGGCACAGACAGTTCCAGCACAGGGCGGGGAGGGAGCCGAATTTGCGCCCTCTCATGGCACCACGCTTGCCTTTACGGTGGATGCGGCACAGGCGGGGGAGCGGGTTGATCGTTTTTTGTCCTCCTGCCCTGGGGCACCATCGCGCTCGCGCATTAAAGGGCTGATCGAAGGCGGGCAACTGCTGTGTAACGGCGCGGTCCTGCGCGAACCTGCCATGCCCGTCAAACCCGGTATGGTGCTTGTGCTGGACCTGCCCGCAGCAGCCCCCGCCACGCCGCAGGGCGAAGCCGTGGATTTTCAGGTCCTGTATGAGGATGATGACCTGATTGTGCTGGATAAGCCCGCAGGTCTTGTGGTCCACCCCGCACCGGGGAACGAGACAGGGACACTGGTTAACGGCCTGATCGCCCATTGCGGTAACAGCCTGCAAGGTATTGGGGGGGAGCGCCGCCCCGGCATTGTGCACCGGCTGGATAAGGATACATCGGGTGTTATGGTGGTGGCCAAAACGGAAAAGGCACATCTGGCCTTGTCCGAGGATTTTGCCGCCCGCCGTATAGACCGCGCCTATCTGGCCTTCTGCTGGGGGGTGCCAACCCCCGCAGAAGGGGATTACGAAGGCGCGATCGGCCGCGACAAGCGCGACCGCAAACGCATGGCGCTGGTCACCCATGGTGGTAAGTGGGCGCTAACCCACTACCGTACGCTCAGGGTGTTCAGTGCTGCCGCAGCACTGGTTGCCTGCAAGCTGGCAACAGGGCGAACGCACCAGATTCGGGTGCATTTTTCGGCCAATGCACACCCGCTTATGGGGGACCCTCTGTATTTGCGGCGTGTGCCAGCCGCTGCGCGCGGGTTGCCGCCTGTTGCCAGAGCCGCAGGGCTGGACTTTCCGCGTCAGGCATTGCACGCGGCCCGTTTGGGCTTTACCCACCCCAGAACCGGCGAAAAACTGCTGTTTGAAACCCCCATGCCAGCAGACATGCAGGAACTGGAGCAGGCGCTGAACGATTCGGAGTAAGCCGAGTCTGTGCCGGATTACGGGTAAATGGAGCTAAAAGAGGACCGCTCAGGTCCCTTAACTGTGGCAGTTTAGCTACCATGCGCACCTGTTTTCTTGACAGGGTGCATTTTTCGGGCGCACCTTCTTGTTCCATACCGCTCAATTTTCCGTAAAGCGGGAAGGGGCTTTTGGCATCTGCTGCTCATGCCGAGGGCAAGTGCAAAGGCTGTCATATTTTTCCATCGGGTTCTGGAGCTCGCCGCTGCAAATATGGATGCGCCTGTTGACGGAACAGGAACCAAACGCATCCGTGGGAGTTTCCAGCTCAGGAAGGAGTACTCAAATCATGGCCTCCGTCATTGATGTTGGGCCTGAAGGCAATCTTTCAAGGTACCTTCAGGAAATTCGCAAGTATCCTCTGCTCACACCAGAAGAAGAACTCTCTCTCTCCCGCAAATGGCGCGAGAAGGGGGACGTCAACGCAGCACATCGGCTGGTGACCTCCCACCTGCGTCTGGTTGCCAAAATTGCCATGGGCTACCGTGGTTATGGGTTGCCCATCAACGAGCTGATCAGTGAAGGCAACGTGGGGATGATGCAGGCTGTCCGCCGCTTTGACCCCGAAAAAGGCTTCCGTCTGGCAACCTATGCCATGTGGTGGATCCGCGCTGCTATTCAGGAATATATTCTGCATAGCTGGTCTTTGGTCAAAATGGGCACCACTGCTGCCCAGAAAAAGCTGTTCTTCAATCTGCGCCGCCTTAAAGGCCAGATGCAGGCAATTGATGATGGTGATCTCAAACCAGAACAGGTGAACAAGATTGCCACAACGCTTGGTGTGTCCGAGCAGGATGTGGTGGATATGAACCGCCGCATGGCAGCACCCGACCACAGCCTGAATGCGCCGCTCAAGGCGGATCAGGAAAGTGAGTGGCAGGACCGGCTGGTTGATGATCAGGTCAATCAGGAAGATGTTTACGCCGAAAACGAAGAAATGTCGGGCCGCAAGGCATTGCTTGCTACCGCGCTGGAGACGTTGAATGAGCGTGAACGCCGCATTTTTACCGAACGCAGACTAAAAGACGACCCGGCAACACTGGAAGAACTCGCCCATGACTATGGCATCTCCCGCGAGCGGGTGCGCCAGATAGAAGTGCGTGCGTTTGAAAAGGTGCAGGAAGCGATGAAGAAAGAAGTCGCAGCGCGCCGGAGCGCTACTTTGGGGGAGTAAATTCCCCCCAAGGAGCCCCCCGTAAAGGGGGCTAGGCCCTGACCGCTATAGGTCAGGCGCGTGCCACGTCCTGCACAAAAAAAGTTGCATCCGTGCGGCCATTCCAGCTTTCTGCCCGCAGGTAGCCAGCCAGATGCACGGGTGGGCGTGTTGTATCTTCCAGCACTGCGGCAAGGGGGTTGCCTTCCGCCTTGAACAGAAGAGCCTTGAGTTTGCTGCCATTGCTGGCGCGAACAAGGACCCGCAGGGTATTACCATCCCGCCCAATCCGGTCTGTGCGTACAATATTGGCATTGGGCAGGGCTATAAGAGGTTCCGGGTTGCCTGCCCCAAAGGGGGCCAGAGCCGCCATGTCTGTTGCCAGTTCTGCGGTGGCTCCGGTCACGGCCACAACAGCATCAATCGTCAGGTCAACCGTTGGAGGGAGTGCAGCCGCCTGTGGCAGACGGGTGTTGAGGAAGGTGTGGAACTCCTCAAGCCGGTCGGCTTCAAGCGAGAAACCGGCCGCCATGGCGTGCCCCCCGCCTGTTTTGAGAATTCCGGCCTGCCGTGCCGCAATAATTACGGTGCCAAGGTCCAGCCCCGGAACAGAGCGACCCGACCCCTTTATACTGCCGTCCTCCTGCTGGGCACCAACTAGAGTGGGGCGGTTAAAGCGTTCTTTTATGCGCCCCGCCACAATGCCCACAACACCGGGGTGCCAGTCTTTGCTGGCCAGCAGAATAACGCCATGACCGGCCTCTTTCTGCTCTGCGGCCTGCTCCATGGCACGGTCCAGAATATCGGCTTCCACATCCTGCCTGCGGCGGTTGACGGCATCCAGTCGCTCGGCCATCTGGCGAGCCTCGTGCTGGTCGGGGCAGCGGAGCAGGCGCAGCCCCAAGGCTGCCTCGGCAATGCGGCCTCCGGCATTAATGCGTGGCCCCAGTGCAAACCCGCAGGAAAAAGCATCTGGCGCTTTGGTGACCCCCGCAATTTCCAGCAGGGCGGCAACGCCTACACGCTGGCGGGCGGCCATAATTTTAAGCCCTTCCGCTACAAACAGGCGGTTCACCCCCTGTAAGGGCATAACATCGCACACCGTAGCCAGTGCTACGAGGTCCAGCAAAGGACGCAGGTCAGGTTCGGGCTGGGTGCTGTTAAAAAAACCGTTCTGGCGCAGGGTCCGTCTGGTTGCCACAGTTGCCAGAAAACTCAGGGCCGCTGCACAGATATGGCCAAGACCGGACCCGCAATCCACCCGATTGGGGTTAACGGTGGCCAGAATGTCTGGCAGGGCATCTTCCGACTTATGGTGGTCCAGCACCACCACGTCTGCCTTACCGGCAAGCTGGTTAAGAATGGCGGCGGAGGCCGTGCCACAATCCACGCAGATCAGCAGCTTCGCTCCCTGCGCGACCAGATTGTCCAGTGCGGGCAGGTTGGGGCCATATCCTTCGGTCATCCGGTCGGGAATATGGGTGAGAACGGAGCAGCCAAGATGTTCAAAAAAAGCCGCCAGCACGGCACTGGCGCAGGCTCCATCCACGTCATAATCGCCAAAAATGCCAATGGTTTCTCCCGCCTGTACGGCCTGGGCCATGCGGGCGGCGGCCTTGTCCATATCTGTCAGGCTGGATGGGTCGGGCATGAGTGCGCGCAAGGTAGGTGCCAGAAAATGCGGGGCATGTTCAGGGCTGACCCCACGCATGGCCAGCAGACGCCCAACAATTTCGGGGATACCGAGTTGCTGGGCCAGTGCTGCGCCAAGGCGGTTCGTCGTCGGGTCGTCGGCTCCCTCCCGCCATGACCAGCGTCGCCCGTTTACGCTGTGCTCCACATTGAGCACAGCAGGTGTGGTGGCAGAGGGCATGGATGGGGCCTCTGGCAGAGGTGTCGGGAGCATGGGGTTAAAAAACGACCGTTATTGCGGCGTCCATGTTTTGGTTTTGAAGTTGTGGTGGCCTTCAATAAAGCGGGACGTACCGGATTTGGAGCGCATGACCAAAGAATGCGTTACGGCCTGATGCGGATACTGCCGCACACCCCTTAGCAACGCACCGGTGGTCACTCCGGTGGCGGAGAACAGCACCGAACCCGCAGCCATATCGTGCAGGTCCAGCTTGCGGTCCGGGTTTTTGCCGGGGTTCATCTTCTGGGCACGGGCGCGCTGGGCATCATCTTCAAACAGCAGGCGACCCTGCATCTGCCCTTCCACGCAGCGTACGGCAGCAGCCGTCAGCACCCCTTCTGGCGCACCGCCGGAACCGACGTAAATATCAACCTGGCTGCTGTCCAGGCAGGCGGCAATACCACCCGCCACGTCGCCATCGCTCAGCAGGCGCACACGGGCACCGGCTGCACGGGCGCGGGCAATCATTTCCTCATGCCGTTCGCGGTCCAATGTGCACAGCAGCAGGTCCTGCACGTTTTTGCCACGGGCTTTGGCAAGGTTCTTCAGGTTGGTTTCGATCGAGTTTTCAAGGTCCACAACGCCTGCGGGCAGGTTGGGGCCAACCACGATCTTGTCCATGTACACATCGGGTGCGTGCAAAAAATTGCCGCGTTCGGCCAGCGCCACAACCGTAATGGCGTTTGGCATATCCTTGGCGCACAGGTTGGTGCCTTCCAGCGGGTCTACGGCAATGTCCATGGCTGGGCCGCCGGACCCCACTTTTTCACCAATGTAGAGCATGGGCGCTTCGTCCATTTCGCCCTCGCCAATGACCACGGTGCCATCAATGGCAACGGTGTCAAATGCTGTGCGCATGGCTTCCACCGCAGCGGCGTCCGCATCGTTCTTGCGGCCACGGCCCGTCCAGCGGGCAGAGGCAAGGGCCGCTGCTTCTGTTACACGCACCAGCTCAAGGGCCAGATTGCGGTCAGAAACAACGAAGGGAGAGGGGCCAATGGAATCAGACATGAGAAAGCGGGGTCCTTAATTGCACAATCGATTATAAGGCGGATGAGGCTGGCTGAGCGGATCTCAGGCAGCTTCGATCCGGATAACGACTGTGGAGTCTGTTACAACGCTCAGGGCATCAATCCGTGCGACGGCATCCTGCATAGCGGCCTCCGATGTCTGATGTGTGACCAGAACAAGGGGAACATAAGGCGTGCTATCATTTTCCGCCGGATGCTGGAGCATACTGCGCAGGGATACGCCGCAGTCGCGCAGCACGGCGGAAATGTCGGCAATAACGCCGGGGCGATCTTCCACCATCAGGCGCAGGTAAAAAGCTCCCTGACCACTGGATAGGGGGCAGGCCCGCAGGGCAGGCTGCGTGCTGGTTTGCACACCCCACACCGCAATGGTGTGCCCACGTGCAATATCCACCAGATCAGCCGTGACCGCGCTGGCAGTAGGGCCAGCACCGGCTCCACGCCCTTCGATCATGATCCGGCCAACAAATTCGCCTTCGGCCACAACGGCGTTGAACACACCATCCACCTGCGCAAGGGGCGCGTTCTGCGGGACAAGGCAGGGGGTTACGCGTGCCTGCAACCCGGCATCGGTCATGCTGGCAAGGCCAAGCAGCTTAATGCGGTAGCCAAGGGCGCGGGCAAAGGTCTGGTCAATCGCGCCAATACGGCGGATGCCCTCCACATGCACACTGTCAAATGCAACGGGCTGACCAAAGGCCAGACCGGCCAGAATGGTCAGCTTGTGTGCCGCATCCAGTCCGTCCACATCGGTGGAGGGATCGGCTTCCGCGTAGCCCAGATCCTGCGCATCCTTCAGCACGGTCGCAAAATCCTTGCCGGTTTCGCGCATGACCGTGAGGATGTAATTGCAGGTGCCGTTTAAAATACCGCCTACGCGGAGCAGACGGTCTGCCGCCAGCCCTTCACGCACGGTTTTAATGGCGGGAATGCCGCCTGCCACCGCAGCTTCAAACAGCAGGGGGGCATTGTTGGCTGCACTCAACTGGGCAAGGGTGGAGCCATGCAGGGCCAGCAGGGCCTTGTTGGCCGTCACAACCGGTTTGCCAGCTTTAAGGGCGGCTTCCACCACGGCGCGTGCCGTACCTTCTGCCCCGCCAATCAGTTCCACCACCACGTCCACATCGGGGTCACTGACCAGATCTGCTGCGTTCTCATACCAACGCAGGGTGGAAACATCCACGCCACGGTCACGCGTACGATCCCGCGCGCTGACGGCGACCACCTCCAGCGGGCGGCCTGCGCGGGCGCTCAGCAAATCTGCATTGGCGCGTAAAAGACGGATAACGCCAGCGCCAACCGTGCCAAGCCCGGCAATGCCGAGACGAAGGGGAGAAGAAGAGGAACAGGATGTCACGGTACAACAGACTCCGGTTTTTGGGCTGGGTTGGAAGAGGGAGGGGCCTTAACGCCATGGGCTGCCATAAAGCCCTTGATCGAGCGCAGCGCCTGCCGCAGGCGGTGGGTATTTTCAACCAGCCCGATGCGGACGTGGTCATCGCCATATTCGCCAAAGCCCAGACCGGGAGCGACCGCAACTCCGGCCTCTTCGAGCAGAAGTTTGGAGAAGGCAACACTTCCCATTTCGCGGAAGAGTTCGGGAATGGGGGCCCACGCAAACATGGACCCTTCTGGCGAGGGCACGTCCCACCCGGCGGAGTGCAGACCCTTGATCAGCACGTCCCGCCGTTCCTTATACAGGTTGCGCAGGTCGGCCACGCAGTCCTGCGGTCCGTTCAGGGCGGTGACGGCAGCAACCTGAATGGGGGTGAACGCCCCGTAATCCAGATAGGATTTAATGCGGGTCAGAGCTGCTATCAGCCGTTCGTTCCCTGCGGCAAAGCCCACGCGCCAGCCTGCCATGGAATAGGTCTTGGACAGGGAGGTAAATTCTACCGCAATATCCCGCGCTCCCGGTACGGCAAGAATGGACGGCGGCACCACATCCCCAAAGTAGATTTCCGCGTAGGCAAGGTCGGATAGAATCCAGATTTCCTCGCGCCGGGCAAAAGCGACCAGTTCCTTGTAAAAATCCAGATCAGCCAGATACGCCGTGGGGTTGGAGGGGAAGTTGACAATCAGCGCCGTGGGTTTGGGTACGGAGTGGCGCACGGCGCGGTCGAGCGCGCGCAGCATGTCCTCGTTCGGGGTTGCGGGGATCGAGCGGACGGATGCCCCCGCAATAATAAACCCGAACTGGTGGATGGGGTAGGAAGGATTGGGCACCAGAATGGTATCGCCCGGGCTGGTAATGGCGGAGGCCAGATTGGCCAGCCCTTCCTTGGAGCCAAGGGTTACAATAACTTCGCTGTCAGGGTTGAGCTTTACGTTAAAGCGCCGGTCATAGTAGCCAGCAACCGCCTTGCGCAGACCGGGAATGCCGCGGCTGACCGAATAGCGGTGCGAGCGTGGGTCGTTTACCGTCTCGACCAGCTTGCTCACAATATGCGGCGGAGTGGGGGTGTCGGGGTTGCCCATGCCAAGGTCAATAATATCCTCACCTCGCGCGCGCGCTGCTGCCTTGGCCTGATTGACAGAGGCAAATACATAAGGCGGCAGGCGGCGGATGCGATGGAACTCTTCGGTCATGGACTCTGGGTGCTCTAAAAAGGTGAGAGGCGATGCCCCTCCCAGGGTGAAGGGAGAGAGCATAGTAATCGCCAAAATGGAACAGGCAACTCCTCTGGACACAAAACCGCTGTGCGGGGGTAAATTTAACCCACCGCACGGCCGCAGGGTGTCCGCTGGCGTAGCCTTAGGGGACGATCACTTTGGCCCCCGTTCCAAACGCATCGCCACGGACGGTTATGGTGGGGGCAGGCACCCCGCGCTTGGAAAGTTCGGAGGCAAGGCGTTTTGCGCGCAGCAGGCCCAGCCGCACGGCATCGGACTGGTCCTGCGCACTCAGGGAGGCTGCATCCCCAAAACCGCGAATGACCAGCGGGCCGTTCGGCCTTTTGCGCACAATCTTGTCTAACTCCCCTTCCTGCCCCGAGGAGAGCTGGTCGGACTGAGGCACAAAATGAAAGGCCACACCCTTGATGTCCGTCAGGTCATAGTTGGGGTGAACGCCATCAGGGATATGGGCATCGGTTGGCACATCAAAGCCGGGGAAGGTTGGTGCCGTAGGCGGCTCTTGCGGTACTTGTGGAATATCCTCGGGGCGTATTTCGGGAATGGTCGCTTTTTCATGCACTTCTGGCATGGCGACCTCCGCCTCGTTGGCCGGGGTGCTGGTATTCTCTTTATCGCTGGCTTTTGTGGGCGTAGCACTTGGTGCAGGTGCAGGTGCAGGTGCAGGTGCAGGTGCAGGTGCAGGTGCAGGTGCAGGTGCAGGTGGCTTGGCGGGAGCGGCAGGAGCCGGTGGTGCCGGGGGAGGTGGCGGTGATTCCGCCGCATCCATAATTGCCCCATTCACCCCTTCGGGCAGCGCTGGAGGCGCTTTGGGTGGCGGAGGGGGAGCGGGCTGAGCTGCACCCTGAGCCGCAGGGGCCGGGGCCGGAGCCGGGGTTGCCGCCGCCGCCGCCGCTGCTGCTGCCTGAGCCGGAGGGGGAGGGATATCGGGGATGATGGAGCCATTGGCCGCCACCGTCCGGTAGGTCAGATTGCGCTCACGGGTGAGCTGCTCGCTCACCAGCGCACGGGCCGCGGGGGAGGGCACATCAGGCGCTTGTGTGGGGGTTAGCCCCACATTGGGGTACGGGTCGTACCGGCCCGGCGGGGGTGGGCGCTGCTCGGCAATGACGCCCCCTTTCATGCTGCGGGTCCAGTCCAGTGTTGCGTCAATCGCATCGCGGTGCTGGCAGCCTGCAACCGTGCCACCACATGCCAGAAGGGCAGCCATGCTGGCAGTCTGCATAAAGCGGGCAGGCCGGGGCGTGTTTTTCCGGCTGGTCGGCTTCTGCTCCAATGGGGGCTGCTGCATGGCGGGGTGGATACTCCAAAAACCTGACACAATTTGTCGCGCACCTTAGCCTTTTCCCATCCCCGTGGCGAGAGAGCGCATGATTGCCCCTTGGCAGGCACGTCCGGGCAGCGCAGGATAAGAGAATGAACACTGATACGGAACAATGTGCGGAGACAGCAATGACGGGCATTTTCTCGCGTAACGCCATCAGGCTGGACGATGAGCCGGAAACCCCGGAAAATCCCGAAAAAGAGGAAGGTAAATCCTCTGGCGCGCCACAGGGCGAACTGGAGCACAAGCTGTTCAAGCAGCGTAAGGTGCTTATTTTTGGCGGGATCAACGACAAGGTGGCGCGGGACGTAACAGGCCGCCTGCTTGCACTGGCCGGTGAATCCGACAAGCCGATTGATGTGTACGTCAATTCTCCCGGTGGGCACGTGGAAAGTGGTGACACGATCCATGACATGATCCGCTTTGTCGATTCGATTGCTCCGGTCAACATGATCGGTACAGGGTGGGTCGCATCGGCTGGGGCACTCATTTTTGCCGCAGGTCACAAAGACCGTCGATTCTGCCTGCCCAACACGCGCTTTCTGCTCCACCAGCCCATGGGTGGCGTGCGTGGTCCGGCAACGGATATCGATATTGAAGCGCGCGAAATTATTAAAATGCGCGAACGGTTGAACCATCTCTTTGCGCGTGAAACCGGGCAGCCGTACGAAAAAGTCGTCAAGGACACGGACCGTAATTACTGGATGTCCGCAAAAGAGGCGATTGATTACGGATTAGTGACCAAGATCATTTCTAAGCTGACTGATCTGCACTAAACGGGGGGCATCGCCGCCATTGCCCGGCATGGGCATGGCGGCATGTTTTGGGTTTATTGGACCTTCCGACGTTCCAGCCAGTCAGGGCCGGTTGCAAAAAGGGGAGGTCCCCAGAAAACGGGTTCCTCACATGGGTTCTCTGAGCGATATTTATTCCCATCTGCCGGAAAGTATGGATGACCTTCCGGCCCCGCCTAATGCCGAGGCTGTGGCCGAGGCGGACTTTCGCGCACGCCATTGGTTAAGCCCCGTTCGTGGGCCGCTTAAACCGGGGTCGGATGAGCACAAACGTGCACTGGCGCAGATGTTCCGCGACACGTTTAATCCTTACAAGCCATCCGTTATTGACTGGCCCAAGCTGGACCCGGAAACACTGCACCGTGTGACCTCCCTGCCGATCTGGGACATTGCCGTGCAGACCGAGGGCAAGGCCCGGCTGCGCATGGCTGCTTATGCCAATCTGGTCACTGACCCGGATGTAAAGGACGCCATCTCGCGCAATGCGTGGGAAGAAAACCGGCACAAGGAAGTGCTGTCCAAAATGGTGGCGGCCTATAATATTCCCATGGCGCCAGAACCCCCGTACATAGAACCACGGGATGTGGAATGGGCTTATCTGGTCACGGGTTTTTCCGAGTGTGTGGATAGTTTTTTTGCATTTGGCATGTTCGAACTGGCCAAGCGTTCAGGCTACTTCCCCGAAGAGCTGACCGATACGTTTGAGCCGATCATGCAGGAAGAATGCCGCCATATTCTGCTGTTTGCCAACTGGCTGGCATGGTACCGTGCCGTTATGCCGTGGTGGCGCCGTCCGTTTTTTGAGGCGAAGGTCTGGGCTGTGTGGGGCTTCCTTGCCTACGAACGCATGAGTCTTGCCCGCACGGTGGATGATAGCGGTCAGGTCCATACGCAGGACAACAACTTTACCGTGACCGGCACCAAGGAAGTTACCAACATCCAGATCAGCCTGCCCGACTTTATGGAGCTGTGTCTGGAAGAGGACGACCGGCGTTTTGCCGGGTACGACCCGCGCCTGCTCCGCCCGACCACAACCCCAGCTATTGCGCGTGTTATTCGCGATGTGGGGCGGGCATGGGAGTTTGCGTCTGGTGTTTTCAAGGCCAATCGCAAAAAAGCGGCCTGAGCTTTTTGCCCTGTTTGCTGGCTGGCAGCCTGCCCCTTGCGGGGCAGGCTGTTTTGTTTTGGGGCAGTTTTTGGAGTGGGGCATGGGGGCAATGGAGATGTAAGGGGTGGCAAAACTGCATTTGCCTCTTACCTTAAGTTTTACGTGCGCCAGCAACACAGGCGCAGGTGTTGAACAAGGTAACAGGCAGGTGGCGCAATGACTGAGTATTCCCCTCCACAGGTATGGGTCTGGAACAAGGGTAACGGTGGTGCCTTTGCCAGCTCCAACCGCCCCGTGGCAGGCCCAACGCATGATGCAGTTTTGCCGGTAGGTAAGCACCCGTTGCAGCTTTACTCTCTGGCAACCCCCAATGGGGTTAAGGTCACAACCATGCTGGAAGAGCTTCTGGCACTTGGTCACACAGGCGCGGAGTATGATGCGTGGCTGATCCGGATTGGTGAAGGGGATCAGTTTGGTAGCGGGTTTGTGCAGATAAACCCCAATTCAAAAATTCCGGCCATGGTGGACCATAGCGGGGCAGAACCGATCCGTGTTTTTGAATCCGGCTCCATTTTGCTGTATCTGGCCGAAAAATTCGGCGCTTTTTTGCCCAAAGATATAAAAGGTCGTACCGAGTGCCTGAACTGGCTGTTCTGGCAGATGGGGAGCGCGCCTTATGTTGGGGGTGGGTTTGGGCATTTTTATGCCTATGCGCCGCAAAAAATCGAATATGCCATCGACCGTTTTGCCATGGAGACCAAACGTCAGCTGGATGTGCTGAATCGCAGGCTGGCGGAAACCCCCTATATTGCAGGGGATGACTACACCATTGCCGATATGGCCATTTTTCCGTGGTATGGCTGGCTGGTGGAAGGCTGGCTGTATAATGCTGCGGAATTCTTGAGTGTAGCGGATTACCCGCATGTGCAGCGTTGGGCCAGGGACCTGCTGGCTCGCCCCGCCGTGCAACGTGGTCGTATGGTCAACCGCACATTTGGCGACCCCGCTACCCAATTACATGAACGGCATGATGCCAGCGATTTTGCAACCAGAACGCAGGATAAGGTTGGCACGCACAATCGCTGAAAATCAGGTGCCAGAACATTTTTTAAGGTGTGTAAGAGTGCGGCAGGGCTGGCTTGTTAGCGCCATCCCTGCCGCAGCGCAGGAAGTCAGGATTTTTTTACAAATTCGGACTTCAGGTTCATCGCGCCAATGCCGCTGATTTTGCAGGCAATGTTATGACCGTCCGAACCATCTACCAGTTTGATATTTTTGACCTTGGTGCCACTCTTCACCACAAGTGAGGAGCCTTTGACCTTCAGGTCCTTGGTTACGGTAATGGTATCCCCATCGCTGAGCACATTGCCGTTGGCATCCCGCACATCGCCCGTGCTGGCAGCATCGGTATCGCTGGTGGAAAATTCGTTCCATTCATGTGCGCATTCGGGGCAGACCCACAGGCCACCATCTTGGTAAATATGTTCACACCCGCATTGCGGACATTTGTGCTCGTCGCTCATGGTCATCCCCGTGGTTAGAATGGGGGGCAACCTAATACATGCGTGGGGTAATAGAAATAGCGCCCCAAACGGGCACCCCGCAAACCGTTATGCCGTAGAGCGGTTGAGCGCCTGAGCACTTGGTTTGCGGTGAGCATGAACACAGAGCAAAACGCCCGATACAACGCAGGCAATGGCCAGTGCCTCGGTTCCCGTAGGCAGGCGCTGTTCCCAGATAAAACCATAGCAGAGAGAGAACAGGGTTTCGGACAGGATCATCTGCCCCACCAGCGTAAGCGGGAGCAACTGGTTCATTCTGTTCCATAGGGCGTTGCCCCCAATGGATGCCAGTAGCGCCACCCCGGCACTGACCAGCGCAAAGTTGCGCCACTGGTCCAGCCCATGCGAGGTTGAGTCGAGCATAAGGGCCAAAGGAAGCAGCACAACATTCTGCGCACCAGTTGCAAGCCCGGTAAGCAGGTTCCAGTCATGGGCGGAAAAATGGCGCTGGCGCACAAGGGCGCGGCTGTTACCTACGGCATAGAGTGTCCACGAGCCAAGGGCTGCCACAGCACAAAGCAGGCCAAGCAGGGGTGCCCGGGCGGTGGAATGCACATGGGTGTGCAGGGCCTGCCAGCCAATGCAGCCTGCCCCAGCCAGGCAGAGCAGAATGGATGGCAGGAGCTGGCGCAGGGGAACAGCGTTTTTATCGCGGCTGCCAATCAGCGTGACCAATACGGGCAAAAAGCCAATGACAAGGGTCGTTGTGGTCATGCCCCCGTTTTGTACGGCGCTGGCAAGCAGAATATAATAAGCCGTGTTCCCCGCAAACGACAGCCACGTCAGGGTGTACCATGTGCGTAGCGATACGGTATGGCTTAAAACCCGCCAGCGTGGCGCAACCATGGCGGCAGCAAACAGGCCATACAGCACGTAGCGGCTGCCTGCCATTTCCATCGGGGTAAAATTCGGAATGAGCTCAGGGGCCAGAAAGACCAGCCCCCATAAGGCACCGGCTCCAACACCGTAGGCAATGCCTTTACCAAGGTTCTGCTGCTCGGTTGGATGGTGCATGGGGATGCTGCCTTGATGATCGGAGGTGTTGGCTGTGGGGGGTGCCAGAATCAGGCGTTGTTCTGGCGTTGTCTGTGCTTCTTAGCCACAAGTGCTGGCTGTATGCAATTTGCCTTTGCGTGTGCCACAAAATGGGGGTGGCTAATCGCTCTTTGCCTGCAAGGCCGTGTGGGAGTGCACCCGGTTGGGCCCCGTCTCAGGCGTTGCCAAACCGTCTGTAGCGGAATGGTGGTGGCGTTTGTGGGCGTTGGGCAATGGCCTGCACGACCGCATTGTGGTCGGGGGCTTTGTGGCACACCGGGTCTGCCGCATTGGCCTGACCAGCCAAAGCCAGCGCCTGACAGCGGCAGCCTCCCCAGTCTTCCTCCTTGAAGGCGCAGGACTTGCAGGGTTCTGGCATCCACTCCGTTCCACGGAACAGGGTAAAAATGGGTGCATGGTCCCATATGTCCGCAAGGCTTGCTTCCCTTACGGATGGGAAAACAATGTTAGGAATGGTCTCTGCCGCATGGCAGGGGAGCACCTTGCCCGTGGGAGTAATATTTAAAAAGCGCTGGCCCCACCCGCCCATGCAGGGTTTGGGCCGGTCCTCGTAATAATCGGGGGTTACAAAATCTATGCTCATCCGCCCGGCCAAACGGGCGCGTGCGGCCTGAACGGCCTGCGTTGTGGCCTCAATCTGGGCACGGTCGGGGAGCAGGGCATCGCGGTTGAGCAAGCCCCAGCCATAATACTGGGTATGGGCAATTTCCACCCGGCGTGCGCCCAGTTGTTCGGACAGTTCCAGCATGGCCGGTACGCGCTGTGCGTTCTGGCGATGGATGACAAAGTTGAGTGTGAGCGGCAGACCCTCGGCTGCAACCAGTCGGGCGGCTTCCAGCTTTTTGGCGTGTGCGCCAGCCATGTTGGCAATACGGTCCGCACTTGCTGCTTCCACGTCCTGAAAAGAGAGCTGGATATGGTCCAGCCCCGCATCTGCGAGGGCACGCAGGCTATCCGGGCGGATCAGAACGCCAGAGGTAATGAGGTTGGAATATAATCCGGCTTTGGCGGCGTGGCGCACAAGTTCTGGCAGATCGGGGCGGGCCATGGGTTCCCCACCAGAAAAATGTACCTGCAGAACCCCCATCTGTGCCGCTTCGTCTAATACACGCTGCCACTCAGCTGTGCCCAGCTCCTGCGTTCTGGGGTCGAGCATGAGGGGGTTGGAACAGTAGGGGCACTGGAGCGGGCAGCGGTGTGTCAGCTCCGCCAGCAGGCTCATTGGGGGTGGGGGAGATGTCATGCGTGGAGCAGAACCTGTTTGTCGGTCAGGTCCGCCACCATGGCCAGCACGTCCTGCGCAATAACGCTGCGGGGGGCATCAAACGTCTGGGCAAGCTGATCAATGATCGCGCCCAGCGTGCGGCTGCCGTCTACCAGTTGCAGAATTTCGGCGGCAATCGGATCAGCATGAAAAGCCCGTTCGGGGGCCTGCACAAACCATACCTCGCGCACGCGGTCATACTGGAGCCGTGTGCCACGGGCAAACCGCGGCACAGTGCTTTCGGTTACAGTCTGGCCGGTGGCCTGTGTCATGCCTGTGTATCCGGGCGGAATGCACCGGGCGGAATGCGTGCAGGTACGACATAGGCGTAATCCAGCGCATCGAGCATGGACCACAGAACATTGCATTTGAACTTGAGTGCGTTCAGCACGGCAGCCTGCTGTTCAGGCGTGCGGGCATGTTCGCGCACATAGGCCAGAGCAAAGGCGGAATCCTGCGGAGCCTGCGTGAGGCGGGGTTTGAAGTAGGCGAGTGTTTCTTCCGTAATAAAGTCGTAGTTGCCGAGCATACCCGCAACACGTTCGCTGATGATGGTGGGGGAGAACAGCTCAGTCAGGGAGGAGGCTATGGCCTCCAGAATGGAGCGTTCGCGCACAAACTGCACATAGGCTTCCACGGCAAAGCGTGTGCCCGGCAGCAGACCTTCGAGCGATTCAACATAGGCGCGGTCCAGCCCCAGCCCGTCGGTCAGTTTAAGCCAGCGGGCCACACCCCCGGTGCCGGGTTGGGTGCCATCGTGGTCTTCCAGCCTGCGCCGCCATTCACGCCGCAACTCCGTGGTGGGCAGGCGTGCCAGCAGGGAGGCATCCTTGGCGGGAATGCTGGCCTGATAATAATAACGGTTCAGCGCCCATGCCTGCACCTGCCCTTTGTTCAGCTTGCCATCGTGCAGTGCGCGGTGGAACGGGTGCAGGTTGTGGTAACGCTCTGCTCCAATGGCGCGCAAAGCGGCTTCCAGCGCGTCGGGGGTGAGAATACGGTTGGTCATAATCTTACCTTCATGCCATCAAAAGCCACGTCCCAGCCTGCGGCTTCGGCCTGTTTGCGTTCCGGACTATCGGCCAGCAGGACCGGATTGGAATTGTTGATGTGGATGAGAATTTTGCGTTTGACGCCAAGCCCCGCAAAGGCGGCAAAGGTGCCATCTGGCTCATCCGCCAAAGACATGTGGCCCATGCGTTTGCCGGTTTTGCTGCCCAGCCCCGCGCGGAGCATTTCATCATCCGTCCACAGGGTTCCATCAAAAAACACGGCATCCGCGCCGTGCAGGCGGGCACGCAGGTCGTCCGTCATCATCGCGCAGCCGGGAATGAACAGGACGTGGGCTTTGCCATCGGTAATGTCCAGCCCGATGGTCTCACCATTGTTCATGATTTCGGCCGGGTTTTCGGTTTTTTCCGCGTAAAGCGGCACTTTGCCGGGGACAGAAAATGGCGTGATGCTGAAGCCCGGAGGGTCAAGGGCCAGTGGCTGGTCCAGCACCATGGGCAGACGTGGCACCAGAGTGCGGTCGAGCGCATTAAAAATGGGGTTTGCATCCAGCTGCTCCAGCACGGGCCGGGTTGCGTAAAGCTGGAATGGCTGGCGCTCGCGCAGGGTTAACAGCCCGGTAATGGCATCAATTTCGCCACTGGTCAGTACCACGCCTGCAATAGGGGTGGAACGCAGGCCGGTGCGGGGGTGCAGGTCGGGTGTCTGGTTGATCTGGGTACGCAGGTCGGGGGAGGCGTTCAGCACATACCACGATGTGCCGTCTCCGCTCACGGCAATGGAAGCCTGTGTACGGGCAGGCGCTGCGGGGTCACCCGCACGGGCGCGGCAACATGCGGGGGCATTGGAGTTCCATTGTGGAAAACCGCCACCTGCGGCTGCGCCAAGGACAACAATATCAAGCATAACGCGCTTTCTAAACAAAAAAGCCGTCAGGGGGAAAGCCGGTCTGGCATGTCCCTACCTGACGGCTGAGAGAGGGAAGCCCTCTCTTATTTCTTCTGACCGCAGACATAGCTGTTGATTTCTGCGCCCAACGGAATTTCCGTAACTTTTGGTGCGTTCCAGGCCATGATATTTCTCCTTGGCATAGGTGTGGGGTGCACAATAACGCAGCCACACATCGCAAGTCTGTGCGGTGCGTCAGAGTGCGGTCAGTGTGATTAAAAAAAGCAAACGTGCAAGGTCTTGCGCCCGCATAAGAGGTATGGGGGGCTGTTTATCACGGGAGTGTGATGTTTGGTGTGATTCTCAACTGGCATGGGTGTCTCATTTTGCAACACATCATGGAGCAGGCGGCAGGTCCAGTCGCATGGCACAGCGGGATTCTGCGGCAAAGCCCTGCGCGACCTCGTGCGCCAGTATGGTGCGCAGCCGCGCGTCCTGTGCGCTGGGCGGGACAACGGAAAACCCCTGTCTGGCATAAAAGGGCGCATTCCACGGGACGGTGACAAAGGTCGTGAGTGTAACACTACGCAGACCAAGGGCCTGTGCGCCTGCGCAGGCCGCCCGGAGCAGGTGGCGGCCCAGCCCGCGCCCCTGCGCTGCGGGTATGACCGACATTTCCAGAATGTGCAGGGTATCCCCGTATGGGTGGGCGCTTAAAAAGCCGAGTAGTCGGTCTTGGTCATCCACCCCCACCCAGCATGTTCGTGCGGTTATGCAGGCCTGGTGGGTGGGTATGGGCAGCGTATCGCCATCGGCCAGCCATTTCAGCTCCGGTATGGTGCAGAATGCCTGTGCTGCGGCCTGCTCCAGTGCGGGCAGGGCCGCAGCATCCGCCATGCTGGCGGGGCGTATGGTGTAGGGCCGGGGGGCCGCTGTGCCGGATGGCTGGTCCATGCTGCCTGCCTGCTCAACCGGCCGTGGGGGTGGCATCATCTAGCGTTACAATCAGGGGAACATGGTCAGACGGGCGCTCCATGCCCCGTTCATCCCGGTCCGGGCGGGCGGTTTGCAGGCGTTCGGCAACACGGGGGGAGAGCAGCATATGGTCGATCCGTAACCCGCAGTCGCGCGGCCATGCACCAGCCTGATAGTCCCAGAACGTATAGGCTGCACCGTGGGGGTGCAGGGCGCGCAGGGCATCGGTTAGCCCAAGCCAGCGCAGTTGCCGCCATGCAGCGCGGCTTTGGGGGCGTACCAGTGCATCATCCGGGCCAAGGGCGCCGGGTGCGCAGTCCTCTGGTGTGGGGCAGATATTGTAATCACCCGCCAGCACAAAGTCCGTATCCTGTAGCAGAAAGCCTTGGGCGCGTGCGGTCAGGGCTGCCAGAAATTCCAGTTTGGTCGCATAGCCCTGCTCTCCACCGGAATTGCCGTTGGGCAGGTACAGGTTGCCCAGCACCAGCCCCTGTGTGCGGACCTCCACATACCGGGCGGCGGGGTCGGTAAAGCTGGGCAGGGTTAGGGTTGTGGTTTCAAATTCACCACGCACCAGTGTTGCAACCCCGTTGTAGGATTTCTGGCCCACAATGGCACAGCCATACCCGGCCTGCTCAAAGGCTGCTGCGGGAAAGGCGGTTGTTTCGCACTTGATTTCCTGCATCATCAGCACATCGGGCTGTTCGCGGGCGAGCCAGTCCAGAACGAGGTCCTGCCTCAGACGAACCGAGTTCACATTCCATGTTGCGATTTTCATGCGAGGGAAAAGCTTGTGCCACACCCGCAGGAGGAGGCTGCATTGGGGTTGGTAATGGAAAAATGCGCGCCCATCAGCTTGTCTGCAAATTCCAGCTCCGCACCCGCCAGCAGGTCCAGACTGGTGGGGTCTACAACCACAAGGGCCCCATTTTTTTCTATGCGCACATCGTCGGTGGCAATGCCATCTGGTGCCGTAAGGGTAAAGAGGTACTGGAACCCGTTACAGCCCCCCGCCTCCACCGATACGCGCAGGGCAACAGGTGCTGCCTGCGCAGAGGTGGCGGTGGCCTGTTTTTTGGCAACCACGCTGGCTATGCGGCTGGCCGCAGAATCCGAGACGGAAAAAGTGGGGGCTGGCTGTGTCATACCCCATAGATAATCCGCCACCGTGCAGGTTTGAAGGGGAAAGATACCTCCAATGGTCAACTTTCCTCCAATAGCTTAAGATCGCTGCTGCATGGTCCGTGGGCATTGTGCCCCCGGACAAGCAGAGAGGTGCGTAATGCTGCAAGCCACACAACGCGATGAGCTGATGCCCTATGCCGTGCAGCCGGGGGAAGGGCGCGGCAGGCGGCTCCACGCGGAGCCGGACTCCCTGACCCGTTCCCCATGGCAGCGGGACCGCGACCGGGTGGTACATTCATCAGGTTTTCGGCGTTTGCAGTATAAAACGCAGGTGTTTATTAACCATGAGGGCGATTTTTTCCGGACCCGGCTGACCCATTCGCTCGAGGTGGCACAGGTTGCCCGCTCCATGGCCCGCTACCTGCGACTGGATGAGGACCTGACCGAGGCCGTAGCACTGGCGCATGACCTTGGACACACGCCTTTTGGCCATGCGGGGGAGGATGCCCTTGCCGCCCAGATGCAGCCATATGGCGGGTTTGACCATAACGCGCAGGCATTGCGGCAGGTTATGCTGCTGGAGCGGCGCTACCTTGCGTTCGATGGCCTGAACCTGACGTGGGAAACACTGGAAGGACTGGCCAAGCACAATGGTCCCGTGCGGAGGCCATCTGCCAGGCTGGCGGAGCTGGATGCGCTGTTCCCGCTTGATCTGGGGGGCTATGCCTCGGCCGAGGCACAGGTGGCCGCGCTGGCGGATGATATTGCCTACCATGGGCATGATCTGGACGACGGCGTAAAGTCCGGCCTGCTGGCACTGGATGATCTGGTGGATGTGCCGCTGGTTGGCAAGGCACTGGCCGATGCCCGGGCACTGGCGGTGGACCTGCCCCAGTCGGACCCCCGCACACACCAGCGTATCCGGCACGAGATGGTGCGCAGGGTCATCCATGCCCTTGTTACGGATGTGCTGGTCTGCACCCGTGCGCGTCTGGCTGATCTGGCCCCTCGGAGCGTGGAGGATATTCGCGCGGCCCAAGCCCCTGTTGTGGCGTTTGGCGAGGCCATGGAAGAAGCCAACAAGGGTATTCGCAAGTTCCTGTTCGCCAAGCTGTACCGCCACTGGCGTGTGAACAGAATGACCCATAAGGCACGGCGCGTGACAGCAGAGCTGTTTGCCACCCTTACGGAGTCGCCCAACCTGTTGCCCGCCGAATGGCAACCGCGTGAGGGGGGCAAAGATGAGGGGGCCATCTACCGCACCGTGGCGGATTACGTGGCTTCCATGACCGATCGCTATGCCATGGAAGAACATAGGCGGTTGACGGACCTGTCCGTTGCAGGCTGATAAACGCGTTTGCTGCACTTTATTACGGGGTTAAGTGGTCCATGTCCGAGTGTGTTTTCCAGCGTTACCGTCACCATGTTCTGGCCGTTGTGCGGGAACTGTTGCCCGACGTGCCTGAGGAAACGCTGGCCCGTGTGGAACTGACCCCCACGCGCGACCCCGCCCATGGGGACATGGCGACAAACGCTGCCCTGCTGCTGGCCAAGGCTGCCCGCCGCAAACCGGCAGACATTGCCGCAGATCTTGTTGCCGCCCTGCAAAAGGTGGACGGCATTGCCGCCGTGGCGGCTGCGGGGCCGGGGTTTGTTAACATTACCCTGCACCCGCAGGTGCTCCGTGCGATGCTGCCTGTGGTGCTGAAGGCGGGGGAAGCCTACGGCCAGTCACAGGTGGGGCGTGGCGTGCGGGTTAATGTGGAATATGTGTCCGCCAATCCTACGGGGCCCATGCATGTTGGTCATTGCCGTGGCGCCGTGGTGGGCGATGCGCTGGCCAACCTTATGGCCAAAGCCGGGTTTGACGTAACCAAGGAATTCTACATTAACGATGCGGGCAATCAGGTGCGCGCGCTGGCATGGGCGGCTTACTGGCGCTACCTGCAGGTGCTTGGCACCAGAATGACGCAGGATGATTTTTCGGCTCTGGCTCCCGGGGGGCTGCAATATCAGGGCGAGTATCTTATTCCGGTCGGCGAGGCACTGGCTGCGGAGTTTGGCAACAAACTGGCCGAAGTGGACGTGGATGGCACACCCCTGCCAGCACCCGATGCCACATGGCTGGAAACGGTGCGCGGCTTTGCCGTGGCCCATATGATCAACGCGATCAAGGAAGACCTTGCAGCCCTTGGCGTGCACCAGAACGTGTTTTCATCCGAGGCCGATGTGCTGGCGCGTGGTGTGACCGACGCTGCCATAGACAGGCTGGCTGCGGCTGATCTGCTGTATCAGGGCGTGCTGGAGCCCCCCAAAGGCAAATTGCCAGAAGACTGGGAGGAGCGCGAGCAGCTCCTGTTCCGTTCCACCAGCTTTGGGGATGATGTGGACCGTCCTCTGCGCAAGTCGGATGGCACAAACACCTATTTTGCCAACGATATTGGCTACCATATGGACAAGGTGGCCCGTGGCGCACAGGTCATGATTGACGTGTGGGGTGCGGACCATGGCGGTTACGTCAAACGTATGAAGGCGGCAGTCAAGGCGCTTACAGCCGATACCGTGCCGCTGGAGATC
Organism: Drosophila punjabiensis; assembly: GCA_008042585.1. Taxonomy (NCBI): domain Eukaryota; kingdom Metazoa; phylum Arthropoda; class Insecta; order Diptera; family Drosophilidae; genus Drosophila; species Drosophila punjabiensis. Next base: position 204,929 of record VNJR01003916.1, read on the forward strand.
GTTCTGTGCCAGATCGTGCATATTCTGCGCGATGGCCAGCCGGTCAAAATGTCCAAACGGGCAGGGACGTTTGTAACCCTGCGCGACCTGATTGATGAGGTCGGGCGTGATGCGGTGCGCTTTACCATGCTGACCCGCAAAAGCGATGCCCAGATGGAGTTTGATCTGGACCTTGTGGTGGCCCAGCAGCGCGATAATCCGGTCTTTTATGTGCAGTATGCCCATGCCCGCTGCCGTTCCGTGCTGCGGAGTGCCGCGGAGGAGGGCGTGTACGGTGCGGTGGACGATGCCGCATTGGCCGATGCCACGCTGGATAGTCTTTCCTCCGATGCGGAAATGGCGCTGGTGCGCCGTCTGGCTGAATGGCCGCGCATGGTGGAGGCGGCAGCCCTTGCGCGTGAGCCACACCGTATTGCGTTCTATCTGGCGGAACTGGCGGGTGATTTCCATGCACTGTGGAACCGTGGGCGGGATGATGCGTCCTTGAGGTTCTTGCAATCGGGGGCGGTGGAGGCCACACGGGCACGTCTGGCCCTTGTTGCGGCTACGGCTGCGGTTATCCGTTCCGGCCTTGCTGTCATGGGTGTGGACCCTGTGGAGGAAATGCGCTGATGAGTGACGAAGGTCGACAGGATTCCACGGTAGAAGACCGTATCAGCCGTGCGCGGGAGCGCATGAGCATGGATTATGATGACACCCCACCCTCCCGCTCTGCCACAGCCACCAAGGCGGCTGGTGGCGGAATGCTGGATATGCTCTCCAGCTTTTTGGGGAGTGAGTCCGGTACACGCCGTCTGGCCTATGGTGCTGCCGGGCTGGGGGGGCTTCTGGTACTGGGTATTGGTGGCTGGGCGGTGCTTGGCCACCACCAGAGTGGCATTCCGGTTATGGGGCCACCGCCTGTTGCCATGCGTACCAAGCCGGTAGATCCGGGCGGGATGCAACTGGACACGCTGGCCCTGCCCGATGCGGATGCCAACCAGCAGGGCCATCCGGTGCCTGCTCCGGAGAGCCCAAACCCTGCGGCCCTTGCCGCCCAGTATGGTGGTGGTGGGCAGGCCAGTAATGCCCCGGCAGCGGCAGAACCACCGGCTCCGAACACGGCTGAGGGTGCAGGTAAACCGGCCCCTGCTGGCGGGGGAGCTGCTACAGCTAATGTGGCTGCTGGCGGTACTGCCCCATCCGAACCGGCTGCCCCTGCGGCCACAACGCCTGCGGCTCCCCCGCAGGAGGCTGAAGGGCTAAAGCCCGTACCATCCGCAACCCTGCCCGCGCAGGGGGCCGCCACAGCAGATGCTACAACTGCCCCCGAACCGCTGAAGGAGGCTCCCATTCCCACGGATTCCGCATCCGATGGGGAAGAAGAGGCGGCTCCCGTGGAAAAACCAGCCGCCAAAAAAGCGGCTGTGGCGCCACGGAGCGCGGGGGGGAAGTATCAGGTCCAGCTGGCAGCATTGCAGACCGAGGCAGATGCCCAAAAGGAATGGGCGCGCTTAAAAACCCGTTACCCCACCCTGTTTGGAGATGTTACTCCGGCCTTTGTGCGTACAGAGCAGAACAACGCCACCTTCTACCGCCTGCGGGTGCTTGGTTTTGGCGCGGTTGCCGATGCCCGGAGCTTCTGCTCCTCCGTGCGTGAGCGCGGTATGGCCTGTATGGTGGTGCGTCCCTGACGCAAGCCGTAGATTGCCTGATGGAAGCCGCAGTAGAAATGGCTGGGGAGGAACAGCAGCGTCCTCCCCAGCCCGCAGCAGAACCGCAGAATACCCCGCGCAGGGATGAGGGCGATGGCCACGTGCCGCGTGTCCCCCTTTTGCGGCTGGAAGGGTTTGAAGGGCCAATGGACCTTCTGCTCGATCTGGCGCGTGCACAAAAGGTGGACCTTGCGCGTATTTCCATTCTGCAACTGGTCGAGCAGTATCTGGCCGTGGTGGAAAACGCACGCCGTGTTCGCCTGGAACTGGCAGCGGACTGGCTGGTTATGGCCGCCTGGCTCGCATGGCTTAAATCCCGCCTGTTGCTCCCCGCTGATGATGAATTGGCCATGGAAGGGGAGGAAGCTGCCGAACTGTTGCAGGAACGGCTGATAGAGCTTGCCTGCATGGGGGAACTGGCGCGCTGGCTGGAGGCGCGGCCCCGCCTTGGGCGGGATGTGTTTGCCCGTGGTCTGCCCGAAAATCTGGTGGAGGTCGATCGTTCTGGTCTGGCGCTGGATATGCCGCAGCTTATGCGTGCTTACCTTGCTGCTGTGCGCCGGACTGCCCGCAGGCGAATTTACGCACCGCGCACCATTCGGTTCTGGACTGTGCAGGATGCGCTGAGCAGACTAACCCGCCTGCTGGGTGAAACACCGCCGGGCTGGAGCACGCTGGACGCTTTTTTACCCGACAGCCTGCCCGAACAGATGGAAGGGGAGGATGCCCTGCGCCAGCGGCGCGCGGCCTTGGCTGGTACCCTGATTGCAGGGCTGGAACTGGCCAAGACCGGGCGGCTTGAACTGCGGCAGGATGAGACCTTTGGCCAGATCATGCTGCGCCCCCACGAACAGGTTGAGGAGGCGGAGCCTCCAGCCGATGGCGCGGCGCATAACCCGCAGGGGAGCGCCAGTGCCGGTGCCGCCGGAGAAGAAAGACAGGATATATGACCAGCACCCCGCCCCCTGCACACCCGGTTGTTCCGGATGAGGCTGTAAGACTGGCCGAAGCCCTTATTTTTGCCTCGACCGAACCCGTAAGCTCCCGCCGTCTGGCTGATCTGCTGGAGGACCGGCAGATCATGCCTGTGGGGGAAGAAGATCTGGGGGCTTTTGTGGCGGCTGTTCTGGCAGTCCTTGTGCGCCAGTATGAGGGGCGTGGGGTTTTTCCGGTAGAAGTGGCCGGGGGGTGGCAGTTCCGTACTGCGCCTGATCTGGCACCATCGTTGACCCGTGTGCTGGAGCGGCCAAGGCGGTTGCCACGTGCCGTCATGGAAACACTGGCAATTATTGCCTACCATCAACCCTGCACCCGTGTGGAAATAGAGGAAATCCGGGGGGTCAGCCTTGGGCAGACAGTGCTGGATACCCTGATCGAAGCGGAGCTTATTGCGCCGCGTGGCCGCAAGGAGGTGCCGGGCAGGCCCGTTTTGTGGGGGACCACGCCTGACTTTTTGCGCCATTTTGGTTTGCGCTCCCTCTCAGACATGCCACGGAGGGAGGAACTGATGGTCGATGTTCCTCAGAACCCCGCGGACATAGAGGGGAGCCAGTCTGCCATTCCCTTTAATGCAGCCTCCCCCGCAGATGGGCAGGAAGGTGATGAGGGGGCCGAAAGCCCTTCTGCCGAAGCCACCGGGGTAGGGCTGGATACGCCGGAGGATGGGGTGGTTGCACAGGTTGCGGTTCCCGCCCCGGATGGTCCGTGATAAAGGTAGCTGTGCGACCTGATGTTGCAGAACTTGACTGTGGTGCGCACAGGGCGGGCGTAAACGGGGCTGCTTATGTTTGATTTTGCATGGTCGGAATTTGCCCTGATCGGCGCAGTGGCACTGGTTGTTATTGGTCCAAAGGATCTGCCGGTTGCCATTAGAGGGCTGGCCAAGGGCCTGAAAAAAGCGCGGGCGCTGGCCAGTGAGTTCCAGTCCCATCTGGATGAGGTCGTACGCGAGGCTGATCTGTCCGAAGTGAGCGACCATGTGCGGGACCTGAAAAACCTGAATGTTCGCGGTCGGATCATGAGAGCGCTGGACGGGGATGGAACCCTGAGCAAGGCCGCATCCTCCCCCCCGCTGACCAACCAGTTTGTTCCGTCTGGTCCCAGAGCGCTGGATGCTCTTCCGCGTTCGGCCAGCCCAGCCGCGGCAGGGGCGGATTATGGGGTAACCCCCGTGGCGGGCGAAGTGTATGGGTCTGCTCCGGTATGGCAGGATGCCGCGAGTGAGCAGGAGGTGGAAAATGCGCCACCCGAACTCCCTCCCATGATCGTACGCCGTATTCTGCGCGAACAGGAGCGCCTGCATCCACCGGCCATTCTGCCCCCGGTGCGCATTATGCACGCAGGCCGCACGGTTGCTCCCAGCATTATTCCTGTTCTGGCAGGGCGGAGCAGCCCGGTGCATGGGGGTGTGTCCACCCCGCAGGACATGCCGCCACAGCCCGGCACGGACAAAGCCCCTACACAACAGCCTTTACCAGGTGCAGGTGGGGCAGAAGCTTTGGAGCAGGAGCAGGAGCAGGAGCAGGAGCAGGAGCAGGAGCAGGAGCAGGAGCCAGCTCTTGCAGCACAGAATGGAACAGGTGGCAGCAAGGTGGCGGACCAGCAGGCATGAGCGATAACGGACCTTATCAGGACGAAGATCCCATTCACGACCAGCCCATGCCATTGCTGGACCACCTGCTGGAACTGCGCCGCCGCCTGCTGTGGTCGGGGGCGGCTTTTATTGTGTGCTTTGCCCTGTGCTACCATTATGCGGGCGATATTTACCTGTTTCTGGCCCGCCCTCTGGGCGAGATCATGCGCCAGCGGGGCGAGCAGCCACATCTGATTTATACCGCGCTTTACGAGGCATTTTTTACCTATATTCGCGTGGCCCTGTTTGGCGCGGCGTTTCTGTCGTTCCCTATTGTTGCCATTCAGGCATGGATGTTTATTGCTCCGGGGCTTTACCGGTCGGAAAAGCGGGCTTTTGCACCATTCCTTATTGCCACGCCGGTGTTGTTTGTGGCTGGTGCCGCCTTGGCCTATTACTTTATTTTCCCGGTCGCATGGCGGTTTTTTGTATCTTTTCAAACTCCGGGGGCCGGGGGCGATCAGGTGCAGATCGAGCTACAGGCCAAGGTTTCGGAATATCTGTCTCTGGTCATGAAGATGATCATGGCGTTTGGCATTGCGTTTGAACTGCCGGTGGTGCTGAGCCTGCTGGCACGTGTAGGTATTGTGACCTCCGCCATGCTGCGCAAATTCCGCCGTTACGCCATTGTGGGGGCGTTTGTGCTTGGGGCTATTTTTATGCCGCCGGACCCGATTACCCAGTTCGGTCTGGCTGTTCCCCTTGTGCTGCTTTACGAAATTTCCATTCTCTGCGCCCGTGTGATCGAGCCCAGACAACCCGTGGCGGATACGCCCGACCACCCCGAGCAGGAGGTTCCCTGATCCATGCATGACATCCGCGCCCTAAGGGCAGACCCCACCGCGTTTGATGCTGATCTGGCCCGCAGGGGCATGGAGCCTGTGTCTGCGCAGGTGCTGGCTTGGGATGAGGAAAAACGGCAGGCTCAGACTCTGTTGCAGGACAAGCAGACACGCAGCAAAACGCTTGCGCGTGAGATTGGCACTCTCAAACGCACAGGCGGAGACACGGCGGAACTGGAAGCCGAGGGGGCCAGCCTGCGTGCGGACATGGAGGGGCTGAAAGAAAAAGTGGACATGCTGGGGGGGCAGGCCACAGCCCTGCTGGCAACTCTGCCCAACAGGCTGGACGCCAGTGTGCCCGCAGGCCCGGACGAGAGCGCGAACGTAGTGCAGCACGTGTGGGGGAATAAACCGGAGTTTTCCTTTGCACCCAAACAGCATTTTGAACTGGGTGAAGCACTGGGGCAGATGGATTTTGCCACGGCGGCCAAGCTGTCCGGTTCCCGCTTTGTGGTGCTGCGTGGTGCTCTGGCACGGCTGGAGCGCGCTCTGGGCCAGTTTATGCTGGACCTGCATGTAAACGAGCATGGCTACACGGAAATGCAGGTGCCCGTGCTGGTGAATGATGATGCCATGTATGGCACGGACAAGCTGCCCAAATTTGCCGACCAGTCCTTCAGAACCGAAGATGGGCGCTGGCTGGTGCCTACGGCGGAAGTGCCGCTGACGGCCTCGGTCTCGGGCGATATTCTGGATGCGGCCGTGCTGCCCATGCGGATGACCAGCCTGAGCCAGTGCTTTAGGAGCGAAGCCGGAGCATCCGGGCGGGATGTGCGTGGCATGTTGCGCCAGCATCAGTTTGAAAAAGTGGAAATGGTCAGCGTAACCACGCCAGAAGAGAGCGATGCCGAGCACGAACGCATGACCCGCTGTGCCGAAACGGTTCTGGAAAAACTGAACATTCCTTACCGGCGGATGCTGCTTTGCGCGGGGGATACGGGGTTTGGTGCTGCCAAGACCTTTGATCTGGAAGCATGGTTGCCGGGGCAGGATGCGTGGCGCGAAATTTCGTCCTGTTCCAACACATGCGATTTTCAGGCCCGCCGCATGAACGCCCGTTACCGTGCACAGGCGGGGGCAGCCCCAGCTTTTGTGCATACGCTTAACGGCTCTGGTCTGGCCGTAGGGCGGACCCTTATTGCGGTGATGGAAAATTACCAGAACGAGGATGGTTCCATTACCGTGCCAGAAGTGCTGCGCCCTTATATGGGTGGTCTTGCCCGCATTGCGTAATGCTGCGTGCAAGCCCTGCACAGGGCGCTCAGGGGTAGGGCTTTAAACGCATGATCCATAAGCCGCTGGTACTGCTTGGCATGGCCATTGTGGCCGAAGTCATTGGCACGGCCTGCCTTACGGCGTCGCAGGGGTTTGCGCGCTGGGTGCCAGCCGTGGTGAGCCTGCTGGCCTATGGGTGTGCTTTTTATCTGCTCTCCATTCCGCTCAAAACCATTCCCGCAGGGGTTGTGTATGCCCTGTGGTCCGGGGTGGGTATTGTGCTGATCTCCCTGATCGGTGTGGTGTTTTTAAAACAGTCACTCGATGTGCCCGCCCTTGCGGGCATTGCGCTTATTCTTGCGGGTGTGCTGGTTATTAACCTGTTCTCTTCCGCAACGCATTAAGGGGAGCGGGCCATGCCGCTCCGTGTTGCCCCTGCCCTTATCCGTGGGGTGGGGTAATGGTGCCAATGACCAAGCCGGGCGTTAGAATCTGCGGGAGCACGACCGCATCCCCCTGAGCGGGCACAAACAGGTAGAACGGCACGCCATCGCGGCCATGATGCTGCAAAAATTCTGTTATGGCCGGGTCACGCCGGGTCCAGTCCCCGCGGAGTGTGGTTACGCCATAGCGCGCCATGGCTGCCTGTGTGGCCGTGGTATTCAGGGCTACGCGTTCATTTACAAGGCAGGTAATGCACCATGCGGCGGTCATATCCACAAAAACCGGTTTGCCCGCAGCATGGAGTGCATTGAGTCGCTGAGTAGAAAAAGGCTCAGTTCCATTGGGGAGGGCCGGTGTGCTGGTGGCCGGTTGTGGCGCAAGCTGTTGCAGGGCGGGTAGTAACGCCATGGCCCCCAGAAGCCCCAGCAGGGCCACACCATACAGGGCGGTGCAGCCCCGGCTATGCCCCGCAAGGCGCTGGCGTTTTTGGGCAATGCCATAAACCCACGCAGCAAAAGCCATAAACACCATGCCTGCGCACAGGAGCAGAACAGTCGTTGCCCCACTTTCCACCGTGGCAACCCAGAGCAGCCACACACAGGTGCCAAGAAGGGGAAAAGCCAGAAACTGCCGCAAGTAGTCCATCCATGCACCGGGGCGGGGCAGGTGGCTGGCCAGTGCCGGGCTAAAAGCCAGCAGCACATAAGGGGCAGCAAGCCCTACGCCAAGAGCTGCAAAAATAACCAGACCACTCAAAGGTGGCCCCGCCAGCGCGCCTGCAATGGCAACCCCCATAAAAGGTGCCGTGCAGGGCGATGCCACGACCACAGCCAGCAGGCCGGTCAGCACGTCATGCACAAGGCCATGCCTGTGTTGGGTGGATGCACTGAGGGCTGGGGGTAAAAATGCAAAAACGCCCAGCAGGTTAAGCGCCATGGCAAACAGCAGCCATGTGATCATGCCGACAAACATGGTGGACTGGAACTGAAACCCCCAGCCCGTGGCCGCGCCACCCAGCCTAAGCCCCATGACCAAGGCGCCAAGCCCCGTAAAGCCCACAATCACTCCGCCAGCATAACCCATGGCACTGAGCTTTTGGTGTTTGCGTTCACTTTGCCCCATGCGGGCCACGGCAAGCGCCTTCATGGCCAGAATGGGAAAAACGCAGGGCATCAGGTTCAGCACCAGTCCACCCAGCAGACCCAGTACAATGGAGTGGAACAGGCTGGCTGTTGCCGCCTGTTGCGCTACGGGTAGCACGTCCTTTTGGGCCGGTGTTGCACTGACCGTGGCCGTGGCAGATGCTGGCCCTAATTCCGGGCTGGCTGCAAGCGGCTGGGGGGTGGCCTGTACGTTCAGTGCGCGTTCAGCCCCACTGGGGTCACGCAGGACCAGAATTCCGGTCAGTGGGGCAGCTTTTGCAAACTCATCCGTGGGTTTGAGGTGCAGGGACAGACCATCAGCATCAAAAGTCAGTCTTTGTGGCGCGGCTTCGGCAATCTGCCCGCGTTCCTGGGGCATAAACCACGCATCAGCTACGGATTGGCTGGTCAGTTCCGCTCCTTGCACATGCAGTACACCTGTGGGGCTGATGGTAACCTTGTAAGGCGCTTTGACGGGTGTGTGTTGCGCAGCCTGTGCAAACAAAGGGGCTTCGGCAGAGGGCTGTGGCGCACCCGTTGGCAGGGTCAGGGTAAAATTCCCTTCTTCGGGAATGCAGGCCTGTTCGCAAACAAGCCAGTTGGCCTGCGCGTGCACGCTGACCTGTCCTTGCGTGTCCGGGGTGCTGGTTGTGTGTAGCTGGAGTGTTACGGGCAGCACAACATCGCCCGTATAAGCGTAAGACATAAGGGAGGCATCCCTTATGCGCTGGGGGGTTGGCCATGTTATGGTCTGGGCCTGCCCGGCGAGCGCACCCGATGCCTCCACAGTCAGGGTTACGGGGTCTCCCGCATCGCCGGGGTTCAGCCAGTAGGTGTGCCAGCCGGGTTTGAGTTGCAGGCGCAGGGCCGCATGTAAGGGGGTGTCTGCCTGTGCCGTGTTGGAGTCTGTTATGAGTGTTGCGGTGCTGTGTGCACTTTGCACCGGAGCACTCTGTGCTGCCTGCGCTCCATGCGGTGCCAGACCAACGCAGAGCAACATAGCCAGCCCAAGGCCGCGGACCCAGCGAGGTTTATGGCGTGCTGGCTGGCAGGGGAGCAGGGAGGTGGAGCAGGCAGGGCGGCGCATCAAACTCGGCTTTCAACACGGTATGGGCGTAAAAAGGCAACATACGCAAAGCCTGCGCAGGAGGGAAATGGATCGTGCCCTCCTGTGTGTGCTGGTTTTTAATGCCCGGAGTCGGGGGCGGCTCCGGGCTGGAGCACAAACAGACGTGAGCAATAGGGGCAGACCGTCTGGTGCCCGCCAATTTTCAGCCATACGCGAGGATGCCCCAGTTGGCCTAACCCTCCATCGCAGGCAACTTTGCGCTGATCGACCAAAATGGTTTCCACATGGCCCAGACGGGGGCGCGGAATTGGGTTTGCTGGTTGGATGAGCATGATCAGAAGAGCCTTTCCGGAGTTGGGCACACGCGGTGGTGGCGCAAAGTCTGGCGGGATGATACGCATTTCAACCGTGGTTGTGCAGCAGGCATCTTTTCCCATAAGCGTGAGCAGGCGTACCGCCCGGCGAAGGTGCGGGGGCCTGCCTGTGGTGCTTGGTGCGGTGTTCTGGCTTGCCGGGTGCACGGTTGTCCCGCAGCCCGTGCCAGTGCCGCCAGCCCGATATGCTGCGGCAGGGCGGCTGGTCCCGCCGGATAGGACATTTACCCTGAGTGATGGCGCGGTTGTACCCGCACGCGTGTGGCAGGCGCAGGGGCGGGAGCGCGCGGTGGTGCTGGCCCTGCACGGATTTAATGATAGCCGGGATGCGTGGGAATACTCCGCCCCCACTTTGGCCAAACAGGGCATGACACTTGTCGCACCCGATATACGGGGGTTTGGTGGCGCCCCCATGCGTGGTGGCTGGGCAGGGTCCACGCGCATGGTGGCAGACGCGCGTGAGGAAGTCGCCCAGATCCAACGCGAACACCCCGGTGTGCCACTTTACCTTATGGGGGAAAGCATGGGGGGCGCGGTGCTGATCCGGTTGATGGCCACCCCGCTTGCACCCAAAGTGGCAGGCACCATACTGCTGGCACCGGCAGTCTGGGATCTGGGAGTTGGGGCGGATATTCCGCTGGATATACTCGCCACTTTTTTTCCAAAAAATCTTGTAAGTGGGCGGGAGTTACCGGTGCATGTGGTTGCAAGCGATAACCGCGCGGCCCTGATTCGCCTGTATTACAATCCTTTGACCTTACGGCAGACCCGTCTGGAGGCCCTGCGGGGGCTGGTTACGCTCATGCAGCAGGCGGCGGACGTTGCACCTCGGATACAAGGCCCGGTTTTGTGCCTTTATGGTGATAAGGACCAGCTTGTTCCCCCGCAGGCCATGGCCCATGTGTGGCGGGTTTTTCCACCCCGTGTTCGGCTGGACCTTGTTACGGGTGGGCACCATCTGCTGTTGCGTGACCGCCGTGGGGCTGCCGCACTGTTGGATATTGCAAGCTGGATGAACCAGCCTGAGCGCTTTTTACCCTCTGGTGGGGATGTTGCTGCGGCGGCGTGGCTGGCGCAGGGGCGCAGCACTTCTGGCCTGAGCAGTCAGGGCCCGGCGTGGTTCCTTCCTGCCCAGCTTGATGGTGTTTTTGCCCCCTGACTGCACCGTGCAGATAAAGGCTTGGCAACACCCCCCGCTTTGGGCTAGGAGAAGGGCCAAGGGACCCGTAGCTCAGCTGGATAGAGCGTTGCCCTCCGAAGGCAAAGGTCACGCGTTCGAATCGCGTCGGGTCCACCATTATCCTGTAAAAATAGCAGAAAACAGCCATTTTATTGGCAGGTTAGACACTTCCATCTTTTTGGTTAGACACTTGCCAGCTTTGGGTTGGTTATTGCTATTGCGCCTCAAATATGACGCCTTTCCTTATAATCTCATTATTCTTGGCCGCTTTGGCAAAGCATCGTGCCTCTGCCTGTTTTTGATAATGGGCTGTGCCGGGTTCTGGTCTGGCTGCCACGACCATTTTTACCGGACCGGGCTTTGTGGAGCAGGCTGTTTATTTTTGGCCTTTCGTGCCAAAATGCGGATCGGATTACAGACAGAGTTTTACAGGTCATGGATAAAGGGTGCTGGCAGTGGTGATGAAGCCAAGATTTGTTGTTGTGGCATCCTGTTTTCTGGTTGCGCTCTTTGCTTTTCCCCTGACCGCTACCAAGGCCCATGCAGCCCCGGCCTCCCGCTCGCCTTATTCAGCCAATGATGGGGAGAGTACATTATGTGTGTCTGGTCCGGTTTATATTATTGATGTGCATGTGGTGGTCACCATTAATGGTGTGGAGCGCACAATCAGTTCGGCTTCGTCCGAAGTGTGTTCGGTCAATCCTGCCAATTTTTCTGATGTTGTGGTGCAGGGCCCCCCACCGCAGGATGGTGCTCCGCTTGAAGTCAGCAAAAAAGTGGGGGTGGAAGGCACAATCCGCCTGAACGGGCGCACCGCTGTGCTGGAAACCAATGTTTACCTGCCGACCAAAGGGGGCAATGGTGGCCAGTGCGCCAACAGCCAGCCCGGAGATGGTGGCACTCCCTGCAAAAGTGCGTCCCTTGGGGTTAACCTTTCAAAAACATGGATTTTTTCACGCAACGCATGGCGTGATTTTTATGTTGGTCCGGATGATAATGGCGACCCGGTCAAGGTGCTGGTCCGCTTGTCTGATGGTCCGGTTAACTAAGACGGATGTACGGAGTGTTCTGGCAGGCGACAGGTTGACATGAGCAGTTTGGCACCCGCGCTGGTCTGGTTCCGTGATGATCTGCGCCTTGCGGATAATCTTGCCCTTACGCAGGCCGCACGGAGTGGGCGACCTTTACTGTGTGTTTATGTGCAGCCCGCAGGACCATGCACAACAGCGCTGGCATGGTGGCGTACCAAAAGTGTGGAAGCGCTGGGTAAAGCCCTGCGCGCCCGTGGTGGGCAACTAGATGTGTTTGTGGGCCAGCCTGAACAGCTATTACCAGAACTGGCCCACCAGACCGGATGTGCACAGGTCTTCTGGAACAGGCGGTATGATCCGCAGGGCAAGGCGGTAGATACCCAGATCAAGGCGCAGCTCAGGCATATGGGGGTGGAGGTCCATAGTTCCACCGGCAGCCTGCTGCATGAACCATGGACTGTGCGCAGCAGGGCGGGGCAGCCTTTTCAGGTTTTTGGGGCCTTCTGGCGGGCCGCCTGCGCCAGCGCGCATGACCCGCACCCATTGCCAGCTCCGGGGGCATTCGAGTTTGCGCCCAGTTCTAAGCTCCCCAATGCCCAGTATGTTGGTGATGGAGGGAACGTGGAGCTGCCTCATTGGGCGGAGGCCATGCAGCCGTACCATCTGTTTTCCGAGCAGGATGCCCACGCCCGTCTGGAGGATTTTGTAACCCACGCCCTGCATACGTACACGCAGGAGAGGGATTTTCCCGCCAGAGATGCGACCTCCGAACTCTCGCCTTTTTTGCGGACCGGGCAGATCACGCCGGGGCAGATCTGGCATAAGGTTACCGCAGCCGATGCCGGGAGCGGAGGGGTCAAATTTCTGGCGGAGGTCGGCTGGCGGGAGTTTGCATGGTCTTTGCTGTGGGAACACCCAGACCTTGCCACCCGTAACCTTAAACCTGAGTTTGACACCATGCCCTGGCGGGTTGACCCCAAAGGACTGGACCGTTGGAAAAAGGGCCGTACCGGCTATCCGCTGGTCGATGCGGGTATGCGCCAGCTCTGGCAGACGGGGCTGATGCACAACCGGGTACGCATGGTTGTGGCCTCTTTTCTGGTCAAACACCTACTGATCGACTGGCGGGAGGGCGAACGCTGGTTTGCCCACACACTGGTGGATTATGATCCGGCAAGTAACCCCATGAACTGGCAGTGGAATGCCGGAACCGGGGTTGAGTCAGCGCCCTTTTTCCGGATTATGAACCCCATTCTGCAATCGCAGAAGTTCGACCCGGATGGCACTTACATCCGCACATGGGTGCCCGAACTGGCAGGCCTGTCTGCTTCGGATATTCATACGCCGTGGCAGGCCGCACTGTTGCAGCCTACGGGCTACCCCAGCCCGATTGTGGAACATGCCAGTGCACGGGCACGGGCTCTGGCGGCATGGAAAGCACAAAAAGACCAGAGCTGAACGCAGTGAGTGTGCGTTGCCCGAGCGGTTTTGAGCAAAGTTTAAGTGAAGAATTTATTATTTTTGATAGGCATCAAGGCCAAAGGCTCCGGTTTGCGTTTGTAATTACAGGACAGACCAAACCATGGAGAAAAATCATGACCCGTGTTGCAGGAAAAGTGGCCATTGTTACAGGTGCGGCCAATGGCATTGGCAAAGCCACGGCAATTCTGCTTGCCAAGGAAGGGGCCAAGGTTGTTGTGGCCGATTTGCAGGAAGAGGCCGGGCAGAACACAGTTGCCGAAATTAAAGCCGCAGGTGGCGAGGCCCTGTTTGTCAAACTGAACGTGACGCAGGAAGCAGACTGGCAGAACGCTGTGGCTACTGCGGAGCAGACATTTGGTAAGCTGGATGTGGCCGTTAATAACGCAGGCATTGCCTATAATGGCACGGTGGAAAGCACCAGTCTGGAAGACTGGCAGCGTGTGCAGTCCATTAACCTGAATAGCGTGTTCCTTGGTACCAAATACGCTGTTGAAGCCATGAAAAAAGTTGGCAGTGGCTCTATTATCAACCTTTCTTCCATAGAAGGGCTGGTGGGTGACCCCACATTGGCTGCCTACAATGCCAGCAAGGGTGGGGTACGTCTGTTTACCAAATCTGCTGCGCTGCATTGTGCCAAATCTGGCTACAAAATTCGTGTGAACTCCGTGCACCCGGGTTACATCTGGACCCCTATGGTGCAGGGGCTGACCAAGGATGCAGCAGAAGCACGGCAGAAGCTGGTGGATCTGCACCCGCTTGGTCACCTGGGTGAGCCGAACGATATTGCCTATGGCATTCTGTATCTGGCGTCCGACGAATCGAAGTTCATGACCGGGAGTGAACTGGTGATTGATGGCGGTTACACCGCCCAGTAAATGCGGTACTGGTGCAGGCGTGGGGTAGATTAAAGCCACGCCTGTAACAAAAAAGCCTCCCACATGGATGTGGGAGGCTTTTTGCTGTTTGGCCTTATGGCCAGACCAGAGGTTTATGGCAGCGGGTGGGCTGCGTTCAGCGTGTTGCGCTCTTCCAGAATCTGGCCCGGCTGCATGGGGGTTGCGCGTGCAGCTTTGATCTGCTCGGCCGTAAAAGTTGGGGCGGAGGCATCGCCCGACAGGGCAGAAACATAGGTCAGCAGGGCTGCAATATCATCATCAGACATAGCCGCCATGGAAGGCATGTACCCCATGTAGGACGTACCAGCCGCCTTAAGGCTACCCGCCAGACCGTTCAGCAGAACGTGCATGACGTAGTTTTTGCCTTCCGGTGTGGCAGAAATCAGGTTGATTCGGCCTTTAAGCGGAGGGAACTGCCCCGGCACGCCGCTGCCGGTGCTCTGGTGGCACATGGCGCAATGCGTGGCGTACAGCTGAGCACCATCGGCTGCTGCGTGTGCGCTGCCTGCAAGGCCGGACAGGCCCGCAGTCGCTGCAAGCATAGCCAGAATGGTTTTTTTCATGAAAAACTCCTGCTTATAATCGTTCGGTTTGTTAACGATTATACACGGCTTTGTCTGGACCTCAACTCCCCCCGGTGCAGGTAAGGTCAGCTGAGCGCTGGAGGATAAAGTTGCCGTATGGCTGGCTTCCTGTCATTCAGGCGTCATGACGAAAGACAAGGACTTCGAGATATTTCTGGCAACCGTTCCGGGTCTGGAATCCGTTCTATGTGCGGAGGTCCGGCTTAAGGGGTTCAGGCAGCCTGTAGCCGTACCCGGTGGGGTTGTTATTCGTGGCGGATGGCCGGAGGTCTGGCGCGCCAATCTGTGGGTGAGGGGTACCAGCCGGGTCCTTGCCCGCATTGCCTCCTTTGCGGTTGTGCATCTGTCCCAACTGGATAAGCGGTCGCACAAAGTGCCGTGGCAGGCTATTTTGCGGCCCGATGTTGCGTTCAGGGTAGAGGCTTCCTGCGCGGCTTCGCGCGTGTACCACGCCGGGGCGGCGGCTGAACGGGTGAGCAAGGCCATTACCCAAACCCTTGGCGCAACACCGGCGGATGATGCCCCTGTGGTGATCAAGGTCCGGATTGAGCAGAATATCTGCACCATCAGTGTGGATACATCGGGCGATCTGCTACACCGGCGTGGTTACAAGCAGGCCATTAACCGCGCCCCCCTGCGGGAGACAATGGCTGCCCTGTTCCTGCGCCAGTGTGGCTACAATGGGCAGGAGCCTGTGCTGGACCCTATGTGTGGGTCGGGCACATTTGTTATAGAAGCAGTGGAAATAGCTGCCCGGCTTAACCCCGGTCGTGCGCGGCATTTTGCATTTGAACATCTGGCAACGTTTGATGCGCAGGCATGGCAGGCTATGCGGGCTGTTAAAAGCCAGCGCACGCCAGACTTCCACTTTTATGGCAGCGACCGCGATGCCGGAGCCATAACCATGAGCACAGCCAATGCCGAGCGTGCAGGGGTGCAGGATTATGTATCTTTCCAGCAGGCAACGGTAAGCGCCCTGCGCCCGCCAGCAGGTCCGGCGGGGCTGGTTATTGCCAACCCACCCTACGGCACCCGCATAGGGGACAAGGAGAGTCTTATTCCCCTCTACCGCGCCTTGGGGCAGACCTTGTTGACCCATTTTTCTGGCTGGCGGGTGGGTATTGTGACCACGGAGGCCAAGCTTGCCCACGTAACCGGGCTGCCATTTTTGCCCCCTGAGGCACCTGTACCCCATGGGGGGTTGCGCGTATCGCTGTACCAGACAGCGCCGCTGCCGTAAGGGATGGAGGAGGGGGGCTGGCAGGTTGGCATGACGGACATGCTGCCAGTCCCCCTTTATTTCAGCACGTCTGCTTTATAGAAAGAGGGAGTTTAAGCAGGCGTGTTCGGGCTGGGGTGGCAAAACAATGAGCGTGACATGGGGTGATTTTCAGGCCGTTGTGCAGCTTTCTGCCGGTCTGAATGTTGCTATTCTCAGCTTTGTGGACATAAGCCTGCCTGCCATCAAGGAGCGGCGTCGTGTGTTTGCCAAGGCGCGCCAGGAACTGGATATTCACCGTAAAAACCCACACAAACGCACTGATGCCGAAAAAAAGACCCATGCGGATGCAATAGATGATGTGGACCGCAAACTCTTTGATTTATGGCGCGAGACCTCTGCTTTTGAGAGCATTGAGGACTCCTTGCTCAAATCAACCGGAGTGCTGGGGTTTTGCGGTGCGGTGCTGAGTATTGGTCTGCTCTGGTATTCCGCCCTGCATTATGATGCCCCAATTCTGTTTACAGGCGAACTGCTGACCGTAATCTCGTTCGGTTCTCTGGTCGGGGCTTTTTTAATCAATTACTTTACGGCGTCCAAAGCATCGCAATATGCCAAACGGTGTAATGACCTGCGAACACATATGCGCCTCCACCTGTAGCTAACGCAGGGGGAGGCAAATAAGGGATGCCCCGGAGTGCCTGCACGCTTGGGCGCTCCGGGGCGGGCTGGTCTAGAATTTCCAGCGGACGTTGGCTTTTACCCCGCTTTCAACCGACTGGTTGCCATACTGGCCAATATAGGACAGCCCAACATCAAGCCGGTCGGTTAATCTGGCAGTCAGGCCCGTATCAATCACGGCGGCATTGGTGGAGAGGGGCACGCCCGCAATATCCATGGAACCACTGCCCGCTGTGGCAAACAGGGTATGTGCGGTAGGTGTTGTAAGCCCAAATGCGTGCCGGTATGCCAAAGATCCATGGGGGACCAGCAGCAGCTTGCCAGCATGGAACGAGGCCGATGCCTTGACCCCAAAGGTGGAGAAGGTCACCCCCGTATCCATGCTACGTCCCCGCAGGGCGGACGGGCCGCCATGTTCGTGGTAGCCATTGGTGTGCAGGTTGACATACGCCACATTGGCAAAGGGTTCGATTATGCCTTGCCCTATACGGAACCGGTAGCCAAGCTCTCCAAACCCCTGTGCGGTTCCGCCAAGATAACTGCTGGAAAGCCGGTCGCTATAGCCCGGTAGTGCAACATTGCGCTGTAAGCTGAGCATGTTCCATGTGTAGGCAGCGCCCAGCTTCAGGTTCAGTGCGCCCCAGTGTGTTCCGGCATAGCCGCCAAGCGTAACATTGTTGCTATGCCCCGAAGAACCGCGACCACTGCCAACATCAAACATTGAGCGGCCATAGCTGAGCATGGTGCCAATACGCCACCTGTTTTCCATGATCGGCGCATCAATTCCCATAATAAAGCCTGTGGTGGAATGGTGCATTCCTGCTGCATTGCCATCGCCGCTATTGTGGCCAAGGCTGCCATAGGCTTCGCCCCACAGAACAGGCTGGTCAGCAAGGCAGCCTTCATCTTTTCGTCCGGTTCTAAGGGAGGCTGTGTGCAGGGTCGCATCGACGTGGGTATTATTGCACTCCGCCGTATCCAAACGATCCATAACAGCCTGGCGGACAAACAGACTGTCCTGTATCAGGGCCGTTCTTGCAGAGGCGTGAACCTCGCCGGAAAGTGCATTCATGCTCTGGCGGGCACGGGTGGCATTCAGGCTTTCCATGGCCTGTACCAGAGCGCTGCTTTGGGGAAGGTGGTCAATACCTTGCCCCGTTTCCTGCTCGTTACGGCTTTGACCGACCGAGGAAAAAGATGTGCTGTTACGCGACATCAGCAGATCAAGGTCGGTGCCATTATAGTACAGGGTGGGGGACAAAAATGTGTAAATATTGGCAAGATTGCCCTGTAAATCATAGGTTTTTTGGGTAAACCCTTTTCCGGTGGAAACGAGTGTGTAGTATTCATTCGCTCTCATTGGGGTGGAAGTCGCAACGTTTATGGCAACGCTTCCCGCAAGGGCTGCACTTCCCGTAACCTGCACAAAAGCGGACTGGAGTTGCTGGTACTCCTTGCCCTGAAAAACCATTGTTTTGCCAGATAATTGGTTACCAGCAACCAGAGCGAGCAGTGCATTTGCATTAATTTGCAAATTCCCTTGTACAGTCAGGCTACCCTGTGTGCCAGTTGGCGCAAGGGTTGCACCTTGCGCAATAACAGTGCTGCCCACAGTGCCTGTGCCGCTCAGGGTGCTACCGCTTAAAGCCGTTACGGAGGAGGAGGCAATGGAACCATCTACCGCCAATGTGCCACGGGCTACGGTCGTGTTCCCTGTGTAGCTATTGTTTGCACTCAGCACTGTTGTGCCAGAACCATTTTGTACCAGACTGCCTTGACCATCAATCGTTTGGGTAATCGTTAGTGTATTGCTCCGATCAACAACAAGGCTGCCGTTATTATGTATGGCGGAGGAACCCGTGAGCGCACCTGTTGTGCCGCCATTGCCAAGTTGTAACGTGCCTCCGCTAATTGTTGTCGCACCCCGGTAACTCTGATTTTGGCTGATGATCAGGGTTCCCAGATCAGTTTTTAAAAGTGATGTGCCACCCGTTACATATTGGTCGTTCAGAACCGTATCAAACACAGCGGCAATGCTTGCTCCAGACGATGTGCCATCCCCTACGCGGATGGTGGTTGATGCCGTTGCCGCATAAACATCATCACCTGTTATTTTGTAAAGTTGTCCATCATTGTTGGCAAATTGCATACCATTGAAGATGACTTTGTAGTCCTGACCATTTTTCTGGTCCTGTACAGTTACTGTACCTGCATTGCCAGCATAGATTACAAAATCTCCATTGTGCCACGAACCGTTGATAATCCCCTGCTGGTTGGTCCAGTTTGAGTGATCGACCCCGGTCTGGGCGGTCCATACGCCAGAACCACCATCTACACTGCCATTATTGTATTGGGTGCTGTTCCCACCATCCCAGAAAGTCAGCGGACCATAGCCAACAATCAGATTAACCTGATGTGCAATGGCTGTTTGTAAAGACGTATTGCCACCCTGGGCGATAGTGGATGTATTGACGGTCTGGTTGGCAACGCCTGATAAAGCACCACCGTAGGTGTATAAGCGGTATAATCCTTGATCCAGTTCACTGTTGTGGGCATTGGGGCCAGCAGTATTGGCAATAATGTTCAATGTGCCGCCAAGAGTTAAATTCCCTCCAACGGAAACAAAAGCATTATAGGCACCACCAGAAACACCAGTCTGGCCTAAATAGAAGTATTGTGAAGAACCATTTTCCAGAGTGAGGTTTTTTAAAACACTAAATGTTCCAGTGTGGCTGCTGGTATCTCCCGGTGTAAAGCTTCCTCCCTGTTCCACGGTTAAGTTGCCGCCCAATGTGCCAGTGCCTAGCAGATTGGCTGCAAGGTGGACCGATGTATCACCCGTGGCTCTGCGCTGGTTGCCGTTAATGACAACCGACCCGGAATCTATGTCTGTATTTCCAGTGTAGGAATTATCCCCATCAAAAACCTGTTGTCTATATAAGGTATTTTGACTGTATGTTGATAGATCAGACGCATCTATTTTAATGCTCCCCGATCCGGACAATACGCCAGAATAAGTGCTGTCGGCCGATGCTAGGTATAGCAGACCATTGAGCGTGCCATTGGCAGAACCGCTTAAAGTGCCAATGGTTGTGCCATTTGAGGTTACAGAAAAAGTACCACCATCAGCAAAAAGCTGCCCGCGAATGGTATTTCCATCCAGCGTTAAAGATCCTGCATTGTTATGAACATCTTTTTGCACAGTGTTGAGGGTGGCGAGAGAAGCTGTTCCGGCATTGGTAACACTAGCCACGCTGCCACCATTAAGCGCAAGAGTGGCCCCCGCGCTATTGGTCGCGGCTCCGGTTACCTGACTGCCGGTCAGGGTTGTGGTGCCGCTCTGGTTGGCGAGTGTCTGAAGGAGTGAGGCATTTTGTGCCGTGAGCGTGCCGGTGTTGGTTGTGGTGCCATCCACGGCACTGGCATCGATGGTCAGGGCGTTGGTGTTTGTGACATCCCCAGCCACTTGAACCTTTTGGGCAAGGCTGGCTTCTCCGGCGTTCGAGAGGCTCCCCAGTTGGCCACCACTGACTGTAAGCGTAGCGCCTGCACTATTGGTCGCGGCTCCGGTTATCTGACTGTCGGTCAGGGTTGCGGTGCCGCTCTGGTTGGCGAGCGTCTGAAGGAGTGCGGCATTCTGCACCGTGAGCGTGCCAGTGGTGGTTGTGGTGCCATCCACGGCACTGGCATCGATGGTCAGGGCGTTGGCGTTTGTGACATCCCCCGTGACCTGCGCCTGCTGGGTCAGGCTGGCCTCACCGGCGTTCGAGAGGCTTCCCAGTTTGCCACCACTGACTGCGAGCGTAGCGCCTACGCTATTGGTGGCGGCTCCGGTGACCTGACTGCCGGTCAGGGTTGTGGTGCCGCTCTGGTTGGCGAGTGTCTGAAGGAGTGAAGCATTTTGTGCCGTGAGCGTGCCAGTGTTGGTTGTGGTGCCATCCACCGAGCTAGCATCGACGGTCAGGGCGTTGGCGTTTGTGACATCCCCCGTGACCTGCGCCTGTTGTGTCAGGCTGGCCTCACCGGCATTTGTAAGGCTTCCCAGTTTGCCACCATTCACGGCAAGCGTGGCCCCTGCACTATTGGTGGCTACTCCGGCCACCTGACTGCCGGTCAGGGTTGCGGTGCCGCTCTGGTTGGCGAGTGTCTGAAGGAGCGAGGCATTCTGCACTGTGAGCGTGCCAGTGTTGGTTGTGGTGCCATCCACCGAGCTAGCATCGACGGTCAGGGCGTTGGCATTTGTGACATCCCCCGTGACCTGCGCCTGTTGTGTCAGGTTGGCCTCACCGGCATTTGTAAGGCTTCCCAGTTTGCCACCACTGACTGCGAGCGTAGCGCCTGCGCTATTGGTCGCGGCTCCGGCCACCTGACTGCCGGTCAGGGTTGCGGTGCCGCTCTGGTTGGCGAGCGTCTGGAGGAGTGAGACATTCTGCACCGTGAGTGTGCCGGTGTTGGTGGTGCTACCGGCCACGGAGCTGGCATCGATGGTCAGGGCATTGGCATTTGTGACGTCCCCAGCCACCTGCGCCTGCTGGGTCAGGCTGGCCTCACCGGCGTTCGAGAGGCTTCCCAGTTTGCCACCACTGACTGCGAGCGTAGCGCCTGCGCTATTGGTCGCGGCTCCGGCCACCTGACTGTCGGTCAGGGTTGCGGTGCCGCTCTGGTTATCGAGTGTCTGGAGGAACGAGGCATTCTGCACCGTGAGTGTGCCGGTGTTGGTGGTGGCTCCGATTACCTGACTGTCGGTCAGGGTTGCAGTGCCACTCTGGTTATCGAGTGTCTGAAGGAGCGAGGCATTCTGCACCGTGAGTGTGCCGGTGTTGGTTGTGGTGCCATCCACCGAGCTGGCATCGATGGTCAGGGCGTTGGCGTTTGCGACATCGCCAGCCACCTGCGCCTGCTGGGTCAGACTGGCCTCACCAGCATTTGTAAGGCTTCCCAGCTTGCTACCATTCACGGCAAGCGTGGCCCCTGCGCTATTGGTGGCGGCTTCGGCCACCTGACTGTCGGTCAGGGTTGCAGTGCCACTCTGGTTATCGAGTGTCTGAAGGAGCGAGGCATTCTGCACCGTGAGCGTGCCGGTGTTGGTTGTGGTGCCATCCACCGAGCTGGCATCGATGGTCAGGGCGTTGGCGTTTGCGACATCCCCAGCCACCTGCGCCTGCTGGGTCAGACTGGCCTCACCGGCGTTCGAGAGACTTCCCAGTTTGCCACCACTGACTGCGAGCGTAGCGCCTGCGCTATTGGTGGCGGCTCCGGTCACCTGACTGTCGGTCAGGGTTGCGGTGCCGCTCTGGTTATCGAGTGTCTGAAGGAGCGAGGCATTCTGCACCGTGAGCGTGCCAGTGTTGGTGGTGCTACCGGCCACGGAGCTGGCATCGATGCTCAGGACATTGGCATTTGTGACATCGCCAGCCACCTGCGCCTGCTGGGTCAGACTGGCCTCACCGGCGTTCGAGAGGCTTCCCAGTTTGCCACCACTGACTGCGAGCGTAGCGCCTGCGCTATTGGTGGCTACTCCGTTTACCTGACTGCCGGTCAGGGTTGCGGTGCCGCTCTGGTTGGCGAGTGTCTGAAGGAGGGCAGCATTCTGCACCGTGAGTGTGCCGGTGTTAGTGGTGCTACCGGCCACGGAGCTGGCATCGATGGTCAGGGCGTTGGCATTAGTGACATCGCCAGCCACTTGAACCTTTTGGGCAAGACTGGCTTCTCCGGCATTTGTAAGGCTTCCCAACTTGCCACCATTCACTGTGAGCGTAGCGCCTGCACTATTGGTGGCTACTCCGGCCACCTGACTGTCGGTCAGGGTTGCGGTGCCGCTCTGGTTGGCGAGTGTCTGAAGGAGGGCAGCATTCTGCACCGTGAGCGTGCCAGTGTTGGTTGTGGTGCCATCCACGGAACTGGCATCGATGGTCAGGGCGTTGGCATTTGTGACATCCCCAGCCACTTGAACCTTTTGGTCAAGGCTGGCTTCTCCGGCATTTGTAAGGCTTCCCAACTTGCCACCACTGACTGCGAGCGTAGCGCCTGCACTATTGGTCGCGGCTCCGGTGACCTGACTGTCGGTCAGGGTTGCGGTGCCGCTCTGGTTGGCGAGTGTCTGGAGGAGCGAGGCATTCTGCACCGTGAGCGTGCCAGTGTTGGTAGTGCTACCGGCCACGGAGCTGGCATCGATGGTCAAAATTTTTGAGTTGGCGATATTTCCATTTACCTGAGATTGCGAACTGATGTTTACAGTTCCAGATGATGTTATGTTTCCAGACATTTTTGAAGAATCTTTAAGGTTGAAGATTCCAGCGTCGGTATTTGTGAGATCCCCGTTTAGGGTGGATTTGCTTTTTAAATCGATTGTTCCAGAGTTTGTAATGAATTTATTGAAGACTGCTCCAGTAGAGGTCTGTATGACACTCGATTGTAAATTAATGATAGACCCATCAATCGTGCCATTAACAAGTAATGATCCTGTATTAAGCACATTGCCGGTAATTTTTCCTCCGGCTGTGATTGTCGTGGGGTTTGCGGCACTGGAATTGTTAACAAACCGACCGGCAAGTGAACCGGATAGAATGAGCGCTCCGCTAGAACTAACAGTTGTGGCACCCGTATATGAATTTGTGCCTGTAAAATATTGAGTGCCACTACCAATGGAAACAGTCCCTGTTCCAGACATGTTGCCAGAGTAAACGGTGTTGTTGGCCCGGTTGATTGTAAATATACCATCTACCGTTCCATTTGCGCTACCGGACAGGGAGTTTACATTCCCACCGTTAATTTTGAATGTTCCGCCTTTTGCATCCAGATTACCTAAAATATAAGACCACTGGCCAGATAATGTTAACGTTCCACTATTGTTGACAACATTCCCAACAATGGAAGCGCCTTGATTTAAATTTAAATCGCCATAGTTGGTAATGCCACCATTGACGGATGAATTGGTTGTAAAAGTGCCAGTGGCATTGTTTGTAAGACTACCCATAATCATGGATGAGGTAATGCTGGCAGTCCCTGAATTGATAAAACTCCCATAAAAAGAACCAGACTGACTGGTAAAGTTAGCGTTTTGAGCGTTGGTAATATTGTAAACATTTGTGGAATTAAAAGTCATTGTACCAGCATTGTTGATGTCCAGAGCAACACCAGATTTGCTTGTAACTGTGCCAGAACTCAGATTGGTAATGTTGCCAGCAACACCGTTGGTGATGGATAATTGCCCGGAGTTGATGATGTCGGTTGTGCTGCCAGAATTGTTAAAGATATTGTTGTTTGTCGTTAGTCCGTAAATATAACCTGAACTTCCGACATTAACTGTTCCATTGTTTGTTATGGTTATATTTTCGCTATCATTTACATTGTAGGTATCATTCTGGTTTACGGTATAGTCGGCAGCAAAAGATTGGTTGGATATAAACAGAGAGCTCGCAAAAAGATAAAACCTGAAGCTTTTAAATCTTATTTTTTGAGGAAAAATAAAGAATTTTTCTAGCATGATGCGTTCTCCTGGCGTACGCACAGTCAAATAATGACAACATGCTTAAAAATAATTAATTAATAATTCCATAATAACAATTTATATAATTATAGTTATGATATTATTTTACTAACTATGTTTGTGTTTAATAAATAAATATATTTGTTCATTTTTTATTTACATACGGTTTGTTTTTGAATTGTATATTTTTTGGAATGTGGGTGAATAATTCAATGTTGAGATAATTAAAATTTTTTGGAAAAAATTAAGTAGTAATAAGTAAATATCATGATCTGTTTAAAAAATGTATGAGCAGGTGGCATTGGCTTCTGGTGCAAAATGGGGCCAATCCAGAACGAGCAGCTTTATTGTTCATGAGGGAGTATCATACGGCTCATCATCACCTCACATTAATGAGAGGGAGAGCAGGCTCAAACAAAGTTCCAGAGTCCCCCGTAAAAGGCTGAACTCAGAAAGTCAGGGGAGCAAACCCATTATGGGTATTATGCGCAGGGAAGCGGAGAGTCGTCTGCAAGCCTCTGGTGCTGCTTGATAAGGCGGCAGCGTGTTTCATTGGTGGCCAAGCGCAAATGCTGCCATGCTTGGATAAGATCAGTTTGGGAGGAATAGACACATCAGGTTTGTAGGCACAAAAAAGCTCTACATCATGTTAAACCAGATTGTCATGGAAGTTGCAGTTTTCTGCAATATAATGGTGCCCAAGACCGGGATCGAACCAGTGACACTGCGATTTTCAGTCGCATGCTCTACCAACTGAGCTACTTGGGCACCGCAAGCCTTGCGGCGTGAGAGAGGATTTATCTCAGCTCGCGGTGGAGATCAAGTCATGTTTTGTCATTTATTTCAGCTTTTTCGCTTTCATCCTGCGGAGTGGCCTCTCCGGCAATGCGGTAGTTGCCGCCAAACCAGCGTCCCAGGTCCACATCAGCACAACGTTGGGAGCAAAAAGGGCGGTAGGCGGGAGCCGATGGCTGGCCGCAAATGGGGCATTTGGCTGATTGGGTTGTCATTAATCCTGAACCGTCCATGTAAAGTCAGGCAGAGCAAGGTCTGTGTGCAGGCTCAAGGCATGGCCAAGCTGATGGGCACAGTCCGATAAAGCCTGAGGGTCCTGCTCCAGTGCCCGTATAATACCCGCACCGCCACAAATGCGCTTTGTGTGCGGTGCATGGGCCAGAATATGCTTGAGCACCTGTAGCGCACGTCCGTGCGGGCTGCTTAGCAATTCCGGTAGGGAGGGATAAATACGTGCCCGTACAATTTCAATCAGTCCCAGAGCCGTCACACCCAGACAACGTGGGTTAAGCGGATCAGGCTTGAGGGCTGCATTGACAGGCTCCAGCAATGCCTGCCGCTTACGGGTGGCAAGTCCTGCCGGATCGATCAGAATGGCGCCGGACAGGTTACGTAGGCGGATCTGGCGCATCAGTGTGGGCAGGGCATCGCGGTTGGCGGCAAATTGCGCTGTCTGTTTGGGGCGGCCCGTTTGTGCGGGTGGGGCATCCATATCAATCGCAATCAGGGCCGGAGTGGGGGTGATGGTGGCTTCCATACCGCCGGGTAAGGGCACCACAGGGTCCTCCAGCGCATCACAGGCTGCTGCGATGCTATCCGGGTAAGGGGTAAAGCCCTGTTCGCGTCGTTCTCGTAACGTGGGAGGAATATGCGCTGCGGCTGCGGGACTATCCACCACAAGTGTGGCACTTGGCCAGAGGGCCGCAAGCCTAATCAAGGGCGTGGGGCCGGGTGTGATCAGCCCTTTCTGGTCCAGTGGACCGTCCTCTGCCAGCAGGCGCAGGCGCAGACCTTTGCCACCTTGTGCAGCCCTGCTGACCTCAACCCTGACAGCTTGCCCTTCGTTGAGTTTGGGAGCGTTGGATTGCAAAGGTAAAAAGCCACTCAGCTGGGGGGTAAGCGCCACAAAGGCTCCTCCCATCCCCGGTGTGAGTGCTTCTATGCGACCATGGTAGATGCTGCCCACCATGTCTGGCGCTGCGGGGCGCCAGAGTGCAAAGTCCAGCAAGGTATCGTTTTTGGTAACGGCAATGCGCATTTCGCCGGGGAATGTGGCTATGCGCAGGAACAGGCTCACGCTAGCCAGCCACCGGGTTGCCCCCGCAGGAGCTGTGCTGTTTCAAATAACGGCAGGCCAATAACTGCGGATGCACTGCCGGACAGGGCGCGTATAAAACTCGCAGCATGGCCTTGCAGCGCGTAACCACCCGCTTTGCCGGACCAGTCCCCCGCTTCTAGCAGGGCATCGATCTGATAAGCCGTCAGGCGGGAGAAGGTGACAGATGTTTCCACCAGCCGTACGCCATGCCGCCCCTGCGCCCAACTGCTGGTTGGGGTTACAGTAACGGCGGTCAGCACCGTATGGCGTCTGCCAGATAGTCGTTCAAGGCAAAAGCGTGCGCTTTCCCTGTCTTCCGCTTTGGGCAGAATGCGGCGGCCAAGAGCCACAACGGTATCTGCCGCCAGAACCAGCGCGGGCTCGGCTATGGTGTTGGCAACAAGGCAGGCTTTTTCGGCCGCCATGCGCTGGGCATAGACCCGTGGCACCTCACCTTTGCGTGGTGTTTCATCTATATTGGCAGGTAGAACACGGTCAGGCACAAGCCCGATCTGCTCCAGCAGGGCAATACGGCGGGGGGAGGCGGATGCCAGAACCAGAAGGGGGGCTGTGCTCAGCCCCTCTTGTGTCTGGCTGGAGGAGGTCATGCTTACTTAAAGCGGAAGGTGATACGACCTTTGGACAGGTCATAAGGGGTCATTTCCACATTCACCCGGTCACCCGCCAGAACGCGAATACGGTTCTTGCGCATCTTGCCACTGGTATGGGCGAGAATAACGTGTTCGTTGTCCAGCTTTACGCGGAACATGGCATTAGGCAGCAGTTCTGTGACCGTGCCGCTAAATTCGATCATGTCTTCTTTAGACATTGCATCCTTCGTGTATGTTAAAACTGACGGGAGTCTGGTCAGCAGGTATGGTTGAGGGGCGCTTGGCGGTCAAGCATTAGGTGTTTGTTCTGCCAGAGCATCCAGTCGGGCAGAAACGCTAAGGGCGTGGGCTTGCAGCCCTTCCGCGTGGGCCAACGCCACGGCGGAAGGGCCAATCCGGCGCAGGGCATCTGGCCCGCCGGACAGGAATGTGGTGCGCTTCATAAAGTCGTAAATGGACAGGCCGGAGGCAAAGCGCGCAGTGCGTGATGTGGGCAGAACATGGTTCGGTCCGCCCACGTAATCCCCAACGGCTTCGGGGCAGAAACGGCCAAGGAATGCGGCTCCCGCGTGCCGAACATGCACAAACAGAGCTTCTGGATCGTCCACCATCAGTTCCAGATGTTCGGGGGCCAGCCGGTTGGCCAGTTCCACGGCTTCCAGCAGATCGCGGGTAATCAGCACGGCCCCATTACGCTCCCAGCTCGCACCGGCAATGGCTGTGCGGGTCAGCACCTTAAGCTCCGCCTCGACTGCTTGAATAACCGTATCAGCAAAGGCTGCATCGGGGGTAATCAAGGTTGCCTGAGCCAGCTCGTCATGCTCGGCCTGAGCCAGCAGGTCGAGGGCGATCAACCGTGGATCGGACCCCGAATCGGCAATAACCACCACATCGGACGGTCCCGCGATGCTATCAATCCCAACATGGCCAAAAACCTGCCGCTTGGCTTCGGCTACATAGGCGTTGCCGGGGCCAACAATGCGGTCAACAGGGCGAATGGTCTGCGTGCCATAAGCCATGGCTCCCACAGCCTGCGCACCGCCAACACGGTAGATTTCGGTCACACCGGCGCGGTCGGCGGCGGCAAGAACCAGCGGGTTAATAACCCCATCGGGTGTTGGTACGCACATGGCCAGCCGTTTGACGCCTGCAACCTTGGCGGGAATGGCGTTCATCAGCACGGAGGAGGGGTAGGCAGCCTTGCCGCCCGGCACGTACAGCCCGGCTGCATCCAGCGGGATCCAGCGCATTCCCAGTGTCATCCCCACGTCGTCCGTGTAGCGTATGTCCGAGGGAAGCTGTTTTTGGTGGAAGCTCTCAATCCGCCTGGCGGCAACATCCAGCGCATCCAGCAGTTCAGCACTGACATGCGATTTGGCCTGAGCAATTTCTTCCGCGGTAAAAGCCAGTTTTTCGGGTGTTACAGGCAGGCGGTCAAAGCGTTCGGTCAGGGCGCAAAGGGCGGTATCTCCCTCCTTGCGCACGGAGGCCAGAATATTGGTTACAGGGGTGGTCACTTCCTGCCCCTGTTCTTCCCGGTTGGTCAGCAGTGCTGCAAAAGCACTTTCAAAACCCGCGTCACGCGTATCAAGCCGTTTCATGGAATCCGATCTGCCTTACACATTATTCTGCAGCGGTCGTGGTTCCCGCAAGCGCTGTGCGAAAGCGGGAAAGAATGCCGTCAATCTGGTCCGGTCGGGTTTTCAGCGCCGTGCGGTTAATAATCAGGCGGCTGGAAACCTGCGCAATGGTTTCGACCTCTTTAAGCCCATTGGCACGCAGGGTGGAACCGGTATCCACCAGATCCACAATCAGGCGGGAAAGGCCCAGCATGGGGGCCAGTTCCATGGCACCATGCAAATGCACAATAGTGGCGTTAATGCCGCGTGCGGCAAAAAAGCGGCGGGTAATGGCGGGGTATTTGGTAGCAACCCGTACTTCCGACCAGCTGGCCCATTCCTGCGGGTCATGCGGTAGGTGGGCGGGCTGGGCCACGGCAATGCGGCAGGCGCCAATGCCCAGATCAAGCGGTGCATAAATTTCGGGGTAGTCAAATTCCATCAGCACGTCAGAACCGCAAATACCTACCTGTGCACCGCCTGCGGCAACAAAGGTGGCTACGTCAAACGAGCGGACACGGACAATATCCACGCCCGGATCTTCGGTGGAAAAACGCAGCTTGCGGCTGCTATCGCCCAGACAGTCAGCGGAAGGGGCCATGCCCGTACCGGCCATAAGTGGGGTAACGGCTTTGAGAATACGCCCTTTGGGCAGGGCTAGAACCATTTGTCCGTCATGGCCCGAACCAAGCGCGTTTGCGGTCTGGCGGTCTGAAAAGGACTGGTTCATGTAAACTCCGGCAGGCAAGGCATTGAAATGCGGCCTGCTCTCCTAGCACAAGGTAGCCGGGAAGAAAAACCGGCAGCCTGCATTCCGGGTAGAAGAAAATCCCTCCCACCCGGAATGACATGCGGGTTTTAGCGCTTCCACCACCCGGTACGGCGGCGGGTTGCGGGCGGGCTATCCTCAATCACGATCGGCTGGACCACTGATTCAGCCTTCTCTTCCGTGGTGGAGGCAGGTGCCGCCTTTGCAGCCGGTGCATCTTCCGCACTGGTCGCGGCAGTTTTGCGCGTTGTACGGCGGCGCGTGGGCTTTTTAGGCTCAGCGGATTCCGCCGTCTGGGCCTCGGCAGTGCCTTCCGCCGCGTCCGTTACCGCGCTGGCAGCCGTTGTTTTGCTGCGTGTTGTGCGGCGGCGTGTCGGCTTTTTGGGGGCAACCTCGGCACTGTCTTCAGCATCACCCTCTGGTGCGGTCTGAAGGGCCTCCTCCGCAGTGGCGCTTGCCGCTTCTGCTTTGGCAGCGGCAGTTTTGCGTGTTGTGCGGCGGCGCGTGGGTTTGGCAGGTGCCGGTTCGACCTCTGCCTCGTCCTGTAGAGCGGCTGCCTGTGGGGCAGGGGCGTCTTCGGTCACGCGCTTGGCTGGAGGCGCTTCCTGCACAGCGGGAGCCGGTGCTTTGGCAGGAGCGGGTCTGGGCTGTGCACTGTTTTCCAGCAGTTCAAAAATATCCGGCCCATCTCCAAACGGGTTGGCTGGTGTGGGGCCAGTCCATACAGCCCGTTGCGGCCGGGGTGCAGGGCCTTCCTCAATCATCACGCGTTGCTCAGGGGCCGATTCGCCCCCCTGCCGCTGTACGCGGGAGTGGCGGGTGCGGCGGCGGCCCGGCACAAGGTGGCTATCGGTCGCCTGTGGCTGGGCTGGCGCGGCGGGTGCAGCTTCTTCCGTTGCGTGTGCGCTTTCGGCTTCGTCCGCGTCATCGGCGCTGTCTTCGGTTGGTACGTTCTGCGTACCATTCTGGCCCTGTGCGTTCCCATTCCCGTTGCCACCACGGCGGCGACGGCGACGGCGACGGCGGCGTGGCTCTTCATCCCCTCCTACCGCAGTGTCTGCCGTTTCAGGCTGGGCGGCTGGTGCGCTGGGGGTGGCGGCTGCTACCGGCACGTCCACATCAACATCCACATTTTCCACCGGTGGGAGCTGCTGGGCAGCAGGCATCGGGCGGGCATGGGCGCGACGTTCGATGCGGATTTCCGGCGCTGGGAGCGAGTTATCGGGGGAGAACAGCACTTCCATCTGGTGGCGGTGCTCAATATTGGCCAGCCAGTCGCGCTTGTTGTTCAGGATGTAGAACGCAATTTCCGCAGCAACATGCACGGTAATGGCCGATGCACGGCGGCGCGCACCTTCTTCTTCCACCGAGCGCAGGACATGCAGAGCCGAGCTTTCCACGCTGCGGGTCATGCCTGTGCCATTGCAGTGCGGGCAGACCGTAAAGGCGGCTTCCGCAACCGATGGGCGCAGCCTCTGGCGTGACATTTCCAGAAGCCCGAAATGGGATATGGAACCAATCTGGATTCGGGCGCGGTCGTGGCGCAGGGCGTCTTTTAACCGGCGCTCGATGGTGGCGTTGTGGCGGCGGGATTCCATGTCAATAAAGTCAATGACAATCAACCCGGCCAGGTCGCGCAGGCGCAACTGGCGCGCCACTTCATCTGCGGCTTCCTGATTGGTGCGGAAGGCGGTTTCTTCAATATTGCGCTGGCTTGTGGCCTTGCCGGAGTTCACGTCAATAGCGACCAGCGCTTCGGTCTGGTTGATGACCAGATACCCACCCGAACGCAGGGACACCACGGGGGAGAACATGGCATCCAGATGTCCTTCCACATGGTAATGGGTAAAGAGCGGCTGGTGCTCCTTGCTCCACAGGCGAACTTTGTCGGCATGGTGGGGCATGAGCATCCGCATGAAGTCACGCGCGGCTTTCCACCCGTTTTCACCATCGACTACAATTTCGCTCACGTCACGCGTGTACACATCGCGGATGGCGCGTTTGACCAGACTGGCTTCTTCATAAATCAGAGCCGGGGCCATGGACTGGAGCGTATGTTCGCGAATGTCGTCCCACAGGTGGAGCAGGTATTCGCAGTCACGGGTAATTTCGGGGCCAGGGCGCTGTGCACCTGCGGTGCGTACGATCATGGCCATGCCGCGTGGCAGGTTAAGGCTGCTCACAATATCGCGCAGGCGGCGGCGGTCGGCCACAGAGGTGATCTTGCGTGAGACACCACCACCACGCAGCGCGTTGGGCATAAGCACACAGTAGCGGCCTGCCAGCGAGACGTAGGTGGTCAGGGCGGCACCCTTGTTGCCGCGTTCTTCCTTGACGACCTGCACAAGCAGAACCTGCCGGCGGCGAATGACCTCCTGAATCCGGTAATTCCGCAGGAAGCGGGCAATGCGCTTTTGAATAAGCGCTTCCTCACCCGTGTCGGTCTCGCCGCTTACGTATTCGGGGGCATCCTGCCGGTTTTCGCCGTCTTCGCGCCCATCCTCTTCAGCGCTGCTGCGGGGGGCGTCCTGCTCTGTATCTTCTGCGGTGCTGGCAGCGTCTTCCTCATCGGAGTCGGCTGCGCCGTCTTCCATCAGGGTTTCTTCTTCAGCCTGGAGCGCCAGCAGCTTTTCGCGGTCGGCAACCGGGATCTGGTAATAGTCCGGATGAATTTCGCTAAAGGCAAGAAAACCGTGCCGGTTGCCGCCATATTCAACAAAGGCGGCCTGCAGGCTGGGCTCTACGCGAATAACGCGGGCGAGGTAAATATTCCCCTTGAGCTGCTTTTTTGCAGCAGATTCAACATCATAATCTTCAAGTCTATTTCCATCCATCACAACCACACGCGTTTCTTCTGCGTGTGTTGCGTCGATCAGCATCCGCTTTGACATAAAAAGAAAAACTCCGGTGCGCTGGTGGCCAGCCTGAGCGGTGCTGTTGCCAACGTGGCGCAGCACGGAGCAGGGGCGCTTCCAGCGGGTATAAACAGGCGTGAACTGGAAAACCGAAGGTGCCTACAAAGCCCGCTGGCAGTCGCGCGCCAGTGCCCTGCAGGCATACTGGTGCCTGTGGTCTGGCCGAGATACTCAGGGCAATGGGGCGAGCTATGGTCGTGTATCCTTCAGTCATCGCTTTATAAGTCTTCTGGTTGCAGGGGTGCTGGCGGTTAATGCCGCGCAAACACAGCGCCCGGAAGAAAAACAAGCAGGGCGCACGGCAGGTACATTAATGCCCAGATGCCATGCACATTAAGCATGACCCAAATACCGCAAGACTGCAAGCTATTCGTAATAAAGGCTTTGAGCGGCAAATGAGAGGTTATTTTTTTGCCATTTTTCGGGCACAGTGCTCACGATCAGGAACCTAAGGGATTAAAGGCGCGCTTTATGGCACCGCACAGGCCGGATCAGGTAAGGTCAAACATGCTCCTGCTGCCTCGTTCTTCCATGCCATTGCTTGTGCCGCGCAGAACATTTGTCCGCCGCGCGGGGTGTGGTGTGCTGGCAGGCACTGTTCTGGCAGGGGCAACGGGTGTGCCAGCGCTTGCGCGCACCTCTCATGCGGGGCGTGCGGGTGTGCTCCATGCGCCTGCCGTGGTAGGGCGCGCAGCCCCCCCCAGACCGCTGGTTATGCTGGACCCCGGCCATGGGGGCAAAGACCCTGGTGCCATAGGGTTTTCTGGTACTTATGAAAAGCATGTGGCGGAGGCGGCTGCGCAGGAGTTATCGCGCCAGTTGTTGGCTACGGGGCGCTACCGTGTGGCGCTTACGCGCTCTAGCGATCATTTTATTCCGCTTGATGGCCGGGTGGATATGGCGCAGCAGCATGGAGCATCGCTCTTTATTTCCATGCATGCGGATGCTCTGCACAACGCCAGTGTGCGGGGGGCGAGTGTGTACACCCATGCGCATGGTGCATCGGATAGTCAGACAGCCGATCTGGCACGGACGGAAAATAGCGCAGACCGTTTTGGCGGCCCTATGGTGCATGGAGCCTCGCCCGAGGTGCAGCGTATTTTGGCCAGTCTGGTTACTGAGGAAACGCGCAAAGGCTCTTCTCATATGGCGCAGGCTGTTGTGTCTGCCTTTCAGTCCCGCGTGCAGCTTTTAACGCATCCGCACCGCCATGCAGCATTTGCGGTGCTTAAATCCGCGCAAATTCCCTCTGTATTGGTGGAAATGGGTTTTATGTCCAACCGGCTGGATGAGGCCGCTTTGCGGCAGGCTGGTCACAGGGCCATGGTGGCGGGTGCCATGTGTGATGCCGTTAATCGGTATTTTGCTTCTGCCGGTGCAGGGCTTGCTGGCTAATATTTTAAGGTAGTTGTGGTTGCGGCTGAGGGGCAGATTAAGCTGCTTTGGCGCACCAGCATTAGGGGCGAGCCAATAAAGTTTTTAAGGATCGGTTTTTTAAAAAGGAAGGAGGCCAGAAAAGCAGAAGCCCCCTTGCGGGGGCTGCTTAGCTTTAACAAATTCCCGGGGGAGAATTTGGTGCCCAGAAGAAGACTCGAACTTCCACAACCTTTCGGTCACAGGTACCTGAAACCTGCGCGTCTACCAATTCCGCCATCTGGGCTCAAATGGCAACCCGGAGTGTTCCGGGCTGGTGAAGAGGCATTTACCCCGCGTGGTGGATAGCGTCAACAGGCAAAATGATTTTTTTTTGACGAATTTGTGTCACGCTGTGCTCTGGCCTGTTGGGAATGAATGCAACACAGTGTGCTGGCGACCGTAACGTGCGGAAAAAACAGAAGGATGCGGGCATGAGTGGGAGCAGGATTGCTGCCGTGCTGGGTGGGAACGGCTTTGTGGGGCGGTATGTTGTGCAGTGCCTGGCGCAGGCCGGGTACACGGTCCGGGTGGCCAGCCGCAGGCCGGACCTTGGTGCGCTGCTGCGGCCTATGGGGCGCGTGGGGCAGGTGGCACCGTTTTATACTTCTGTGCTGGACGATAACGCCGTGGCCTGCGTGGTGCGTGATGCCGAGATTGTGGTTAATCTGGCTGCCGTGCTGTCCTCTTCCTCCGAGCAGAGCCTGCGTGCGGTGAATGTGGAGGGGGCAGGGCGTGTTGCCCGGCTGGCGGCAGAGGCTGGTGTTGCCCGCTATGTTCATATGTCGGCCCTTGGTGCATCGGCGGATGCCCCCTCTGCTTATGGTCGCAGCCGTGCGGAAGGGGAGGCGCTGGTCCGGCAGTATTGTCCCAGTGCTTCCATTGTACGTCCGTCAGTCATTTTTGGGCCGGAGGATCGGTTTTTTAACCTGTTTGCCACCCTTGCCCGTTACCTGCCCTTTATGCCGGTGTATGGTGCGACCACCCGTGTGCAGCCCGTTTATGTGGGGGATGTGGCGCAGGTGGTGGCGCAGGTGGCGACTAAGCCCGAACTGGCTGGTCGGGTCTGGCAGCTTGGTGGGCCAGAAGTTATGACCATGCAGGAAATAGCTGCTTATGTTCTGGAGCAGACACAGCGGGATCGGCCTGTGGTGCGCATACCCATGGGGGTGGCGCGGTTGCAGGCGTCTGTTCTGGAGCATTTGCCCGGTAAAATGCTCACGCGGGACCAGTTGCTTATGCTCTCGCAGGATAACGTGGTGCCTCCTGAGGAATCGGGGTTTGATGTGCTGGGGCTGGTGCCAACCAGTGTGCAGGCCTGTGTGCCGTTTTACCTGGAGCGCTACAGGGCTGGTGGCGGGCGCTCGGGTGTTTTTGTTCCGCAGCGCTAGGTTGCGGACAGAAAGGTCCGGAATGTTCCCTTTTATTTTGCAAAAAATGCGTTTTTTAGGGGGTATCCGGGCCTAAAATTAAAATAGGTAAGCAATGCTGTCTTTTTATCTGCAACGATAAAGTGCACCTTCCCTCCTGCTTGATTTTAGGGGGGCGGGGTCTGTCTGGCGCGCCCTTGTAGCCGGGGATGGCGTATGACAACCAAGATGCTCAAATTCGTCTCCGTTCCGCAAAAGCAGCCGGAAAAACGCACGGCGGCTGATCGGCGGACGGATTTTGACGAAATTTATAATGACTTTAAGCCCGAACAGGCTACGGAACAGGCAAGCCGCTGCTCGCAGTGTGGTGTGCCGTTCTGCTCCGTGCACTGCCCGTTGGGGAACAACATTCCCGACTGGCTTATGCTCACGGCTCAAGGGCGGCTGGAGGAGGCTTATGGCGTATCCTCCGCGACCAACACATTCCCCGAAATTTGCGGCCGTATTTGCCCGCAGGACCGTCTGTGCGAAGGGAGCTGCGTGATCGAACCGGGGTTCGAGAGCGTGACCATCGGTGCGGTTGAGCGGTTTATTACCGATACGGCGTTTGAGAATGGTTGGGTCAAACCCGTAACCCCCATGCGTGAACGTGCGGAATCCGTGGGCATTGTAGGGGCAGGTCCTGCGGGTCTGGCAGCAGCGGACCAGTTGCGTGCGCAAGGTTACAAGGTGCATGTGTACGACCGGTATGACCGCGTTGGCGGCCTGCTGGTTTATGGTATTCCCGGCTTTAAGCTGGAAAAACATATTGTGGCCCGCCGGCACGAACTGCTGGCCGAAGGTGGAGTGGTTTTTCACCTCGGGCAGGGGATCGGGAGCGGTGCGAACGACTTGTCCTTTGCGGAGCTGCGTGGGCGGCACAATGCCCTGCTGATCGCAACCGGCGTGTACAAATCGCGCGAGATTGGTGGGCCGGGTGCCGGTCTGGCCGGGATCGAAAAAGCACTGGATTACCTGACCGCTTCCAACCGCCGCTCTCTGGGTGATGTGCTGCCAGAAGAGGCACAAGCGCTGGATGCCGCGGGCAAAAACGTGGTGGTGCTCGGTGGTGGCGATACCGCCATGGACTGCGTGCGCACCGCTATTCGTCAGGGCGCCAGATCCGTGCGCTGCCTCTACCGGCGCGATAAGGCCAACATGCCCGGTTCCGCGCGCGAAGTTAAGAACGCGGAAGAAGAAGGTGTGCAGTTTGAATGGCTGGCTGCCCCCGAGGCCTTCCTTGGCGATAAGCATGTCACCGGGGTGCGCGCATCCCGCATGAAGCTGGGCCTGCCCGATGCATCTGGCCGCCAGTCGGTGGAACCGCTGGAAGGTTCGTCCTTTACACTCGAGGCTGATCTGGTCATTGCGGCTCTGGGCTTTGACCCCGAACCCCTGCCACAGATGTGGGATGAGCCAGCATTGGCTGTCTCGCGCTGGGGTACGCTCAAGGTGGACCAGAACAGCTTTATGACATCCCTGCCCGGTGTGTTTGCCGCAGGGGATATTGTGCGCGGGGCCAGTCTGGTCGTGTGGGCGATCAAGGATGGGCGGGATGCAGCCCAAAGCATTCACCAGTGGATCAAGGCCGATGCAACGGCTCGTACGGCGGAGCAGGGATAATGGATATGGAACAGTTTTCGCACACTGTTTCCGCTGAAAGCGGTGAAGAGTTTTTAAAAGCGTGGGATGCCAATGTGGATGCGCTGGATGGGCTGTATGACCCGGCAGATGAGCGCGATTCCTGTGGTGTTGGTCTTGTGGCAGCCCTTGATGGCAAACGCCGCCGCGAGGTGGTGGAGGCCGGTATTGCTGCCCTGAAAGCCATCTGGCACCGTGGTGCGGTCGATGCCGATGGCAAGACCGGCGATGGTGCTGGCATTCATGTGGAAATTCCGCAGGAATTCTTTGCCGATGCCATTACCAGCACGGGTGACCGCCCGAGCGATGGCCCCATTGCCGTTGGGCAGGTATTCCTGCCCAAGACCGATTTTGTGGCGCAGGAACAGTGTCGCCAGATTATC
The DNA here is from genome assembly GCA_008042585.1 of Drosophila punjabiensis. Lineage (NCBI taxonomy): Eukaryota > Metazoa > Arthropoda > Insecta > Diptera > Drosophilidae > Drosophila > Drosophila punjabiensis. Next base: position 241,776 of record VNJR01003916.1, read on the forward strand.
GAAACCCAGATTCTGGCGTTCGGCTACGGTATTTACGGCTGGCGGCAGGTGCCGATCGACACGTCCTGCATTGGTGAAAAAGCCAACGCAACCCGCCCTGAAATTGAGCAGATCCTTATTCGCAACCTGCCGGGCAAAACGGAAGAGGCATTTGAGCGGGACCTGTACGTTATCCGCCGTCGGATAGAAAAAGCGGCCATTGCAGCGCAGGTGGACCTGTACATCTGCTCGCTGTCCTGCCGCTCCCTTATTTATAAGGGCATGTTCCTTGCCGAACATCTGACCGAGTTTTACCCGGACCTGCTGGATGAGCGGTTTGTCAGCCGTTTTGCCATTTATCACCAGCGGTATTCGACCAACACCTTCCCCACATGGAAGCTGGCTCAGCCATTCCGTCGTCTGGCCCATAATGGTGAGATCAACACCATTTCGGGCAACATCAACTGGATGAAAAGCCACGAAACCCGGCTTTCTCACCCAGACCTTGACCCGTGGATGGCCGATATCAAACCTCTGGTGCAGGCTGGTGGGTCGGATACGGCAACACTGGACAATGTGTTTGAACTGCTGACCTTTGCCGGGCGCGATGCGCCCGCTGCCAAGGCGCTGATGATCCCCGCCAGCGTTGGTGGCAATGCCGCCATGAAGCCCGCACACCGCGATATGTTCACCTACTGCAACGCAGTCATGGAACCGTGGGATGGCCCCGCAGCATTGTGTGCGACCGATGGCCGGTGGGTTGTGGCTGGTCTGGACCGCTCCGGTCTGCGCCCGCTGCGTTACACGGTAACAACCGATAACCTGCTGATCGTAGGGTCCGAGACCGGTATGGTCCGCGTGCCGGAAAATGCGATTGTCAGCCGTGGCCGCCTTGGCCCGGGCGAGATGATCGGTGTGGATCTGGACGAGGCCAAACTCTACGGCAACAGCGCCCTGCTGGATGTGCTGTCCTCCCGTCAGGATTTTTCGGACTGGATCAAACGGACCCAGAAGATCGGCCACCTTGTTCGCTCTGATGTGACCGAACCGGTTTACTACACAGGGGATGAACTGCGTCGCCGCCAGCTGGCCGTAGGGACCACGCTGGAAGAGCTTGAAACCCTGCTCCACCCGATGGTGGAAGATGCCAGCGAAGCCATTGGCTCCATGGGGGATGACACGCCATTGGCTGTGCTTTCACCCCGTTACCGTGGTCTGTCGCACTATTTCCGCCAGATGTTCAGTCAGGTGACCAACCCGCCCATTGACAGCCTGCGTGAAGCTGGGGTGATGAGCCTTGCCACACGGCTTGGTAACCTTGGCAATATTCTGGACCAGTCGGCGGAGCAGTGCGATATGCTCCAGCTTCCCAGCCCGGTCCTGACATCGGGCGAGTACGAGGCCCTGCGCGGGTTCTGCGGTGCTTCCGCCAGTGTGATCGACTGCACATTCCCTGCCAAGGATGGGGAGGCTGGCCTGCGGGAAGCCATTGCCCGCATCCGCCGCGAGGCGGAGGAGAGCGTGCGTGGTGGATGCACCCATGTGTTCCTTACGGATGAAGGCCAGTGCCCCGACCGGGCTTCCATCCCCATGATTCTGGCCACGGGGGCTGTGCATACCCATCTGGTCCGCACGTCCCTGCGTACGTTTACCTCGCTTAACGTGCGCACCTCTACAGCACTGGATGTCCATGCCATTGCTGTTACCATTGGGGTGGGGGCAACCACGGTTAACCCCTATCTGGCGCAGGAAAGCATTGCCGATCGCCACCGCCGCGGCCTGTTTGGCAGCCGCAGCCTGCGTGAGTGCATGGAGCGTTACCGCAAGGCGGTGGACAAGGGCCTGCTCAAGATCATGTCCAAAATGGGCATTTCCATTGTGGCGTCTTACCGTGGTGGCTGCAATTTTGAGGCCGTAGGTCTGTCCCGCGCGCTGACGGCAGAGTTTTTCCCCGGTATGCCCTCGCGTATTTCGGGTATTGGTCTGTCGGGTATTGCACGGAATGCGCTCAGCTTCCACGAACAGGCATGGGGTTCGGCTTCTGCCCTGACCCTGCCTGTGGGGGGGCTGTACAAGCTGCGCCGCAGTGGGGAGCAGCACGCGTTTGATGGTGGGCTGATCCACATGCTCCAGACCGCTGTGGCAACGGATAGCTTTACCATTTACCAGCGTTATGCGGATGCGGTGCGTGCCCAGCCCCCGGTGGCTCTGCGCGACCTGCTCGACTTCCGTGAAGGGCGCAAACCCATTCCGGTGGAAGAGGTGGAAAGCATTACGCAACTGCGTAAACGGCTGATTTCGCCAGCAATTTCACTTGGTGCCCTGAGCCCCGAAGCGCACGAGACCCTCTCCATCGCCATGAACCGGATTGGTGCCAAATCCGATTCCGGTGAAGGGGGCGAGGACCCGGCACGCGCCAAACCACGCCCGAATGGGGATAATGCATCCTCCGCCATCAAGCAGGTGGCGTCGGGGCGTTTTGGGGTGACCGCGCAGTACCTGAACGATTGCCGCGAGCTGGAAATTAAGGTTGCGCAAGGGGCCAAACCGGGCGAAGGCGGGCAGTTGCCCGGCTTCAAGGTGACCGAGCTTATTGCCAAGCTGCGCCATGCAACGCCGGGGGTGACGCTGATCTCCCCACCGCCGCACCACGATATTTATTCCATCGAGGATCTGGCGCAGCTCATTTACGACCTTAAGCAGATCAACCCGGATGCCAGCGTGACCGTCAAGCTGGTAGCACGTTCTGGTATTGGTACCATTGCCGCAGGTGTGGCCAAGGCCAAGGCGGATGCCATACTTATTTCCGGCCATTCGGGTGGTACGGGGGCAAGTCCGGTTAGCTCCATTAAATATGCGGGGCTGCCGTGGGAGCTGGGGCTGGCGGAAACGCATCAGGTGCTCATGCTCAACCGCCTGCGCCACCGTGTGCGCCTGCGGGCCGATGGCGGCATTAAAACCGGGCGCGATGTGGTGATTGCGGCCATGCTGGGTGCGGAAGAGTTTGGTATTGGTACGGCCAGCCTTGTGGCTATGGGGTGTATTATGGTGCGCCAGTGCCACTCCAACACCTGCCCGGTTGGTGTATGCTCGCAGGACCCGGCCATGCGCGCCAAGTTTGAAGGCACGCCGGAAAAGGTGATCAACCTGTTCTCGTTCATTGCGGAGGACGTGCGGAACATTCTGGCTTCGCTGGGCTTCCGTACCTTGAACGAGATTATTGGTCGCACGGACCTGCTGCGCCAGGTTTCCCGCGGGGCGGATTATCTGGACGATCTGGACCTGAACTCCCTGCTCTCGCAGGCAGATCCGGGGCCATTTGCCCGTTACTGCACGCTGGAAGGCCGGAACGAAGTGCCGGATACGCTCGACGCGCAGATGATCAACGATGCTCGTCCGCTGTTTGACCATGGTGAGAAAATGCAGCTGCACTACAACGTGCAGAACACCCAGCGCGCCATTGGTACGCGCATTTCCTCCCTGATCGTGCGGCAGTTTGGCATGAAAACACTGGCACCGGGCCACCTGACCGTGCGTTTGCGGGGGGCTGCCGGTCAGTCCCTTGGGGCGTTTGCGGTGCAGGGGCTTAAGCTGGAAGTGCTGGGCGATGCCAACGACTACGTGGGCAAGGGGCTGTCGGGTGCGACCATTACGGTCCGTCCTTCTCCATCTTCCACGCTTGTGTCCAACCAGAACGCCATTATTGGCAACACGGTTCTGTATGGTGCAACTGCGGGTGAGCTGTATGCAGCAGGGCAGGCAGGCGAACGCTTTGCGGTGCGCAACTCGGGTGCAACTGCGGTCATCGAGGGCTGTGGTTCCAACTGTTGTGAATACATGACTGGCGGCACCGTTGTGGTGCTGGGTGATGTGGGGGACAACTTTGGTGCAGGCTTTACGGGCGGTATGGCTTTTGTGCTGGATAGCAATGATGGCTTTACCAAACGCGTAAACCCCGAAGCCCTGCTGTGGTCGCGTGTGACTGACCCCAAATGGGTCAAAACCCTGCGCGGACTGGTGGAGCGCCATGTGGAGGAAACAGGCTCTGCCTATGCCTCCATGCTGCTGCATAAGTGGGACGAGGTTCTGCCGCAGTTCTGGCAGATTGTGCCCAAGGATTACGCTAAAATTATTGGTTTTAGTGTGGATGAGGCACCGCAGGCCAAGTCAGCCTGAACCGGCGGTCTGTAATCAGCAGAGCTATGCAGGGCGGGCGGGGGCTTATGGCTTCCGCCCGTTTTGCCGTTCTGGTGCTTTGTCTTTGCATGTAACGCCTCTCGCCTCTGGTGGATTTGCGCGGTAGAGTGGCGGCATGGAACATACCGCGCATTTTTCCCGTTCGCTGTCACTTCCGCTCATGGCGGCGGAAGCCGGACCTGCTTCTTCCTCTGATCAGGGGGGAGCACATCTGCCCCGCTGGGATCTGTCGGCCCTGTATGCAGGCATGGATGACCCCAGCTTGGAGGCCGACCTTGCCTCCGCCGCACAGGACGCCAAGGAATTTGCCAAGGCGTATCAGGGCCGTTTGTCCGACCTGAGCGGCGCGGAACTGGCGCAGGCCATAACCCGCTTTGAAGGAATAGAGGAAAAGCTGGGGCGGGCGGGGTCTTATGCCTCCTTGTTGTTCGCTGCGGATTCGTCCGATTCCTCCATCAGCCGTTTCAGCCAGTCCATTAACGAACGGCTGACCGATATTTCTGCAGATCTCCTGTTCTTCGGGCTGGAACTGAACCGGCTGGAAGAGGCTGACCTTCAGGCCAAATTGGACGACCCTGCCTTGGCCCGCTGGCAGCCCTACCTGCGCGATGTACGCATGTATCGCCCGCACCAGCTTGGCGATGATGTGGAAAAAGTGCTGCTGGAAAAATCCGTAACCGGCGCGCAGGCATGGTGCCGCCTGTTTGATGAGACAATAGCCGCCCTGCGCGTTACGGTGGATGGGCAGACCATGCCCGTGGGCGATGCGCTCAACCGCCTGTCCGATACTGACCGGTCCGTGCGCGAGCGCGCGGGCAAGGCGGTAGGGGCCGTGTTTGAGGGGAATGTGCGTTTGTTTGCGCTCATTACCAACACGCTGGCCAAGGATAAGTCCATATCCGATGGGCTGCGGCATTTTGCCCGCCCCACCTCATCGCGCAATCTGTCCAACATGGTGGAAGATGGCGTGGTGGACGCGCTGGTTTCTGCCGTTCGGACCGATTATCCGCGTTTGTCCCACCGGTATTATAGCCTTAAAGCCAAATGGATGGGGCTGGACAAGCTGGAGCACTGGGACCGCAACGCCCCGTTGCCCGGTTGTGAAGACCGTAAAATTCCATGGACCGAAGCCAAGGACATTGTACAAAAAGCGTATGATGGGTTTGACCCGCGCATGGGCAAGGTCATAACCACCTTCCTGACCAACCCGTGGATTGATGTGCCTCCGGCTCCCGGCAAATCCCCCGGTGCGTTTGCCCACCCCACGGTGCCCTCTGCCCACCCGTATATTCTGCTCAACTACCATGGCCGCATCCGCGATGTGATGACGCTGGCGCATGAACTTGGGCATGGTGTGCACCAGGTTCTGGCTGCCCGGCAGGGGTACCTGATGTCCGACACACCGCTGACACTGGCTGAAACCGCCAGCGTGTTCGGTGAGATGCTGACCTTCCAGTCCCTGCTGGATGGGGAGAAAGACCCCGTGCGCCGCAAGCTGCTGCTGGCTGGCAAGGTGGAGGATATGCTCAACACCGTTGTGCGCCAGATTGCGTTCTACGAGTTTGAGACCCGTGTGCATGATGAGCGCAAAAAAGGCGAACTTCTGCCCGAACGGATTGGAGAAATCTGGCGCGCCGTGCAGACCGAAAGTCTGGGGCCAGCTTTTAACTTTACGCCTGAATACGATGTGTTCTGGGCGTATATTCCCCACTTCATCCATTCTCCCTTCTATGTGTACGCCTATGCGTTCGGGGATTGTCTGGTGAATGCGCTGTATAAGGTGTTCAGCGAAGGGGCTCCGGGTTTTCAGGACAAATACATTGCCATGCTGGAAGCCGGTGGCACCCTGCGCCACAAGGAATTGCTGGCTCCCTTCGGGCTGGATGCGTCCGATCCTGGCTTCTGGCGTAAGGGGCTGGATGTGATCTCTGGCTTTATTGACCAGTTGGAGCAGGACTGAGCATGGCGCGCGATCTTGATAACTCCGGCATGTTCGGAGAGCTGCGGCGGATGGTGCAGACCACCGGCACGGTGGGGGGCATTGCCGCGCGTATGGCGGGGCACAAAATAGGGCTGCGTTCGGGTGGGGCAACCCACGCGGAGGACCTTAAATCTGTTCTGGGTGGGCTAAAAGGCCCACTTATGAAGGCCGCCCAGCTGCTTGCAACCATACCGGGTGCGCTGCCGGAGGAATATGCGGAGGAACTGGCCCAGCTCCAGTCCAACGCGCCGCCTATGGGCTGGAACTTCGTGCGTCGCCGTATGACCGCCGAGTTGGGTGCGGGGTGGGAAAAGAATTTCCGGGCCTTTGGCAAGGAGGCTGCTGCGGCAGCAAGCCTTGGGCAGGTGCATCAGGCCATTCTGGCGGATGGGCGACGTGTGGCCTGCAAACTCCAGTACCCGGATATGAATGCGGCGGTGGAGGCGGACCTTAAGCAGTTCCGTATGGCCATTGGCGTGTACCACAAGCTCGATAATGCTATTCGGCAGGACGATGTGGTGGAAGAACTGGCCGAACGCCTGCGCGAGGAGCTGGACTACCGGCGGGAGGCCGCCAATATGCGCCTTTACCACGCCATTATGCAGTCCTGCCCGGATGTGACAGTGCCGCTGCCAGTGGATGAACTGAGCACCCGCAGACTGCTGACCATGGAATGGGTGGTTGGCCAGAACCTGAACGCCGCTATCAAGGCCGGTCTTTCGGACGAACAGAAAAAGAAGATTGCCCGTGCCCTGTTCCGGGGATGGTACGTGCCACTTTACCAGTATGGGGTGGTGCATGGTGATCCGCACATGGGGAATTTTACCCTGCGTGAGGATGGTGGGTTAAACCTGCTGGACTTTGGAGCGATTCGGATTTTTCGGCCTTCGTTCATCAAAGGCAACATTGATCTGTATAATGCCCTGCGCACAAAAGACGAGGATCTGGCGGCCCACGCGTATGAAGCATGGGGCTTCCGCGATCTCTCGCGCGAGAAGGTGCGGGTGCTCAACGAGTGGGCGAGCCTGCTCTATGCACCGCTTATGGATGACCGCGAGCGCTATATTCAGGAAGAAAACAACCCCGAACATGGGCGCGAGGTGCTGAGCCGTGTGCATGAGGGGCTGCAAAAAACCGGTGGTGTTCGGCTCCCGCGTGAATTTGTGCTGGTGGACCGCTCGGCCATAGGGCTTGGTTCGGTCTTTATGCGGTTGAAGGTCAAAATGAACTGGAGCGAACTGTTCCACGAAATTGTGGATGGGTTTGACGAGCAGGCTCTGACAGACCGGCAGACCGCAGCCATTCAGGCAGCCCGCTTCCCCTCCGATGCGCCCCCCGCCACCTGAAGGTCCGCGCCCGGATTAACCGTAAAGGGCAGGGGGCCAGCACCCCCTGCCCAAAGACCTAGTATGCCAGATAGGTCGCGCGTTTCAGGTGTTGCTGATTATATTCAAGCTGGCTGGGGCTTAGCTGGAAGCCCACCTCAAACCGGTAATCGGAGTCGACGTTCCGGGGGGGGATGGGCAGGTCAATCGTAATGACCTTGGTTGTTGTATCAAACGTTGCAAGGTTGGCCGGGAACGTAACCGAGTGGCGGAAGATGTGCTTGTTTACAATCCGGTCCCCGTGCAGCACGGCAATAAACCACGGTATGTTCAGCACTTCGGTGGAGGAAGCCGGGCCGCGTTCCACCGTAATATGCAATACGACTCGGGTTTTCAGGTCTTTGGGGCCGCCAGCAAGGCAGTCCCCTTCCAGCTTGACAATGCTGGCCCGCGCCACCAAGTCAGAAAAACTGGTGGTTTTGCCTTTATAAAGGTAATAATCCGCCGCTTCTGATGGAATATGCGTAATGGGGCAGGCTGGCGCAAAATCCATAGACGCACTCTCCCCGCCACCGCAGCCGGTCAGAGCCATTGTCAGGCCCATGGCCAGTGCGCCAGTAGCGGTTACGCGGGGGAGCAGGCTGCGCAAACGGGTAAGATCATAAGGCATGGAGTGATCCGGCATTATAGGGTGGAGGAACAAAAACGGGTGACGCACAAACCCGCCACGCTCTTGTGAGCGTGTGTTTCACATCTTGGTTGCTGCAAAACGGGTTGCATCACATGCGTCCTTTGCGTAGGCCACAACTGCCACGGCCTTTACCGGGTTTCGGGCATAGCCTGTTTTCAATATGCTTCTTCATAGCCAGTTTTCTTCTATACAGTCCGCTGCAACTTTGGGGAACACCATGCCCGCTCAAACTGATACCCTTCCTACCACCCAGAACGCGGATGCGCAGCATAGCCGGTCACTCAAGGTTCTTCTGGCTGGCCCACGCGGTTTTTGCGCCGGGGTGGACCGTGCTATTCGCGTAGTGGAAGAAGCCATTCGCCGCTACGGTGCTCCGGTCTATGTGCGCCACGAAATTGTGCATAACCGCACCGTTGTTGAGGAGCTGGAAGCACAGGGTGCCATTTTTGTTGAGGAACTGGACGAAGTTCCCGCAGATGGCCATGTTGTATTTTCCGCCCATGGCGTGCCCAAAACCGTTCCGGCAGAAGCTGAACGCCGTAACCTGCTTTATTTGGATGCCACATGCCCGCTGGTATCCAAGGTCCACCGCGAAGCCGAGCGCCATTATGCCGCAGGTGGCCCCGAAAGCCGCCATATTCTGATGATCGGCCATGCAGGCCACCCGGAAGTGGTGGGGACAATGGGGCAGCTCCCCCCCGGAGCCGTAACCCTGATCAACGATGCGGATGAAGCGCGGAGCGTACAGCCTGCGGACCCCAGCATGTTGGCGTTTATTACCCAGACCACCCTTTCTGTTGATGATACGGCAGAAATTGTGGAAATCCTGCGTGAGCGCTTCCCCCTGATCGAAGGCCCCAAGCGCGAGGATATCTGCTACGCCACGACCAACCGGCAGGAAGCAGTTAAAACCATTGCGCCGGAGTGTGATCTGGTCATTGTAATCGGTTCGCCCAATTCCTCCAATTCCCAGCGTCTGCGCGAAGTGGCGGAACGCTCTGGTGCGAGCAAAGCCCTGCTTGTACCCCGGCTGGATGCGCTGGACTGGTCCGTGCTGGATGGTGTGAACACGCTGGGGATTACGGCTGGCGCTTCCGCCCCGGAAGCTCTGGTGCAGGAAATGCTGGCAGAAATGGCCAAGCGTTATACGCTGTGCATTGAAGAACGGATTGTGAAGGAAGAAAACGTGACATTCCGCCTTCCCGCGCCGTTAGGCTAAAGGTGGTTCATGGCCGTTTATACGGATGTTAGCGACGAAGCGCTGCGCGATTTTCTGGCAGATTTTGCCATTGGGTCACTGGTAGCGTTTCGGGGGATTGCTGAGGGGGTTGAGAACAGCAACTTCCAGCTTCGTACAACACAGGGGGATTTTATTCTCACCTTGTACGAAAAGCGGGTGAATGCGCGTGAACTTCCCTGGTTTCTGGGCCTTATGCAGCATCTGGCGCGCGAAGGGGTAACCTGCCCGCAGCCAGTGGCGGACAAACAGGGGCATACGCTTAAAACCCTTGCCGGGCGTCCGGCGGCCGTAACAACATTTCTGCCCGGTGTGTGGCCCCGTACGGTGCGGAGCGAACATTGCCGCCCGCTTGGCCGTGCATTGGCGCAACTCCATGCTGCCGGTCGGTCCTATGCGCCAGAACGGCCCAATGCGTTGGGGCCAGCGGCGTGGGCTCCCTTGCTGCAAAGCTGCGCAGGTGGGGCTGATGCCGTGCAAAAGGGGCTACAGGCAGAACTGGAGCAGGCGTTGGCCCATATTGTGCCAGCCTGGCCGGGTGTGGGCAGCAATCCTGCCCTGCCGCGTGGGCAAATTCATGCGGATCTGTTCCCCGATAATGTGTTTTTCCTGAATAATAACGTGTCTGGCCTGATCGACTTTTACTTTGCCTGCACCGATTATCTGGCTTTTGATGTGGCGATCTGCCTGAACGCATGGTGCTTTCAGCCCGATGGCGCGTTTAATGTTACCTTTGCCCGGCAAATGCTGCTGGGGTACGAGGAGGTGCGCGTACTTGAGGAGGCCGAACGCAAAGCCATGCCGGTTCTGGCGCAGGGTGCGGCCATGCGCTTTTTGCTGACCCGGTTGTATGACTGGATCAACACTCCGGCAGATGCGCTGGTTACGCCCAAAAACCCGCTGGATTACCTCAAGCGGTTGCGCTTCCATCTGGCAACGCAAAGTGTGGATGGTTATGGACTCTGAATCCTCTTCCCCCCTGCCGGAAAACCGGATGCAGGTTGAAATCTGGACCGATGGCGGGTGCAGGCCCAATCCTGGCCCCGGCGGCTGGGGGGTGCTGTTGCGTTGTAAAGGTGTTGAGCGTGAACTCTCCGGTGGGGAGTTGGAAACCACCAATAACCGTATGGAACTGACCGCCGCAGCCGAAGCGCTTGAGGCGTTGAAAAAGCCCTGCATTGTAAACCTGCATACCGACAGCGAGTATGTGCGTAACGGAATTACGCGCTGGCATACCGGCTGGGTGCGTCGGAACTGGCGCAATGCAGCCGGTGACCCTGTTGCCAATATGGATTTGTGGCGGCGTTTGCTGGATGCCGCCAAACCGCACGATGTATCGTGGCATTGGGTTAAAGGGCATTCTGGTGTGCCTGAGAATGAACAGGTGGACCAACTGGCCACGCAGGCCCGTTTACGCATGGAAGAGCAAAAAGCCAGCATGTAGCTGTATGCCCCACAAACAGGGGGCTGGCCGAACCATTTGCATTATGCCCGCAGGCTGTTCAGCAGCCTGCGGGCATTGTTGTATTCAGGGTTCTGCGTCGGACTGGTAAATATCAATATGGTCTTCTGGCACGCCGGGTTTGGCGTCTTTTGGCACACCAATGACCCGCACATAAATGCGTGTGGAGGGAATGCCCCCGTTCATTAAAACGCTCCGTGCAGCCAGTCCACGGGCGAGCGACATGCGGCGTGGGAGCGATGGGTCATCCGCAGCACCGGAACTGTACGCGTTAATGAGTGCGCGCACATGCGGCTTGTAAGCAAGATTCTGCCCAAATGTGAGAATGGCCTGATGCGTCTCCGGGTTAAGATCGGCAGAGCCGGGTGCAAAGGTCAGGCGTATGCCGCCGGGAATGGCCGTAACCACCCCTTGTGCCTGCACCTGCACAGCGGGTTGCGGCGGAATGGGGAAGGGGTGGACCTCCACATCGGAAGGAGCCGGGGTTAGCTGGGGTACGGGGGGCGGGCCATTGGGAATGGTCGCAGCAGGAGGGGTATGCACCACAGCGGGGTGTTGTGGTGCGGGGGCTTGCGTTTGCGCCGGAGCGGCCCCACGCGCAGGAGCAGGAGCAGGAGCAGGAGCAGGAGCAGGAGCAGGAGCAGGAGCAGGAGCAGGAGCAGGAGCAGGGCGTGCAAGAGTTGCTGCGTGGGCTGGTACCGCAGGCTTTTGCGTGTTCTGCATTGCTGGTGCTGGTGCTGGTGCTGGTGCTGGTGCTGGTGCAACCTGTTTTGTGGTGGCAGCACTGCTCGGCGCGGGTTTGGTGGCTTTGGGGGTAGGGCGTTGCACGCGGGGTTTTGCAACGGCGTGGGGCGTTGCCTTGTGCGTGGTGCGTGTGTTCCGCTCCTGTGGAGCGGGGGCTGCCTCCTGCGCCGGTGGCGCTACGCCGCCCAGGCTATCGAGTGCTCTGGAATTGGTGACAATCTGGGCATGGGCCGCACCTGCCCCCAGTATTCCCGTGGCACACAGCACAGAAAGACGGCACGAAAGAGAGAGCTTTTTTTTCATTGCGGTGCAGACTAGCCCAGAAGGGTGAAAGGATAAAACGGGATATTCTGGCCATGCGGGGCAAAAATGCACAGCGTCATGCGGAAAACTGCTCCTCGGCAATACGTTCGGAGAGTGTCTGCCCCGGATCAAACAGCAAGGTTACAGTCAGGCTCCGGTCCTCCCGGACCTGAACGGATGTCACATCGCGCACTTCTATCGAATCGGCCACGGCAGCTACGGGCCGTTTTTCGTATTCCATAACCGTAAAGCCAACGTGGGCGGTGGATGGCAGGAGCGCTCCACGCCAGCGGCGTGGCCGGAAAGCGCATATGGGAGTGAGGGGCAGCAAATTGCCTGAGAGTGGGACAATCGGCCCATGGGCGGAAAGATTGTAAGCGGTCGAACCGGCTGGTGTTGCCAGCAATGCTCCATCGCAGATCAGTTCGGGCACGCGTACCAGACCATCTACATCTATGCGTAATTTGGCAGCCTGACGGGTCTGGCGGAACAAATAGACATCGTTCAGAGCCAGCGCTTCGTGTGTTTCGTTGTGGAGCGTGGTGGTCGTCATGCGGAGCGGGTGCAATGTTGCGGCCTGAGCGTGCAAAAGCCGGTTGGGCAGGTCTTCCTCGTCCATCGGGTTCATCAGAAAACCTACGGACCCGCAGTTCATGCCATATACAGGCGCACTCAGGTTGGTCTCCAGAACCACACGCAGGGTTTCAAGCATAAAGCCGTCCCCCCCCAGGCAGACAATAATCTCGGCCTCTCCGGGGTGGCAGTTGCCGTATTGTGCGACCAGCCGGTCAAACTCCATCCGTGCTTCGTGCGTTGGGGCGGCCATAAAGGCGAGCTTGCGCGGCGTCTGGGCAAAAAGGGGCTGCGTTGGGGTGGAAGCGGCACTCATGCTCTGCCCTGTGGGTGGAGGAAGGAAGAGTTTGTCTTACCCCGCAAGGTCATGGTCCTGAAAGGGGGCAGCCGCATTTTTGGTGTGGAGGAAGGTCGGGGCCAGCTGGGTGTTCAGCAGTTCATCATACACACCCAGTGTTGCGTGCTGCATGGCCTCGGTCGTGTAATGGGCCATAACGGCCTGCCGGGCGTTGGTGCCCATGGTGGCAAGGACTGTGGCTGGGGCTGTGAGTATGGCAAACATGGCATCGGCCAGTGCCGCAGCATTATTGGGTGGGACCGACAGGCCGGTCACGCCATTGTCTACCGTTTCCACCGCTGCACCATGGTGGGAGACAATAACAGGGCGGCACATGGCCTGTGCCTCCACCACCACCCGGCCAAAAGGTTCGGGGCGGAGGGAGGGAACCAGTACCATGGTGGCCAGCGCCATGGCGGCGGGCATATCCTCGCAATGTCCGGCAAAGCGGATTCTGTCGCTCAGGCCCAGACTGTGTGCAAGTGCTGTAAGTTCGCGCACATACTGCCCATCCGCCTTGTCCGATCCGGCGAACACGCAGTGCCACGGCTGTTCCGGCAGACCGGCCTCCAGCTGGGCAAGGGCCTGCAGAACAAGGGATTGGCCTTTCCATGCACTTAATCTGCCGGGCATGAGAATAATCGCAGACCCTGCGGGTATATTCCACTGCTCGGCCAACTGGTGCATCCGCTGGCCACTCACGGCATCGGGGCTGAACTGTGTAATATCTGCCCCTCGTGGGATTACCCGCAGGCGTTGGGGGGGCACATTGTAATCCTGCCGGAGGATACGGGCGATATGCTCGCTTATGGCAATAACCCGGTTGCCGCTGGCCAGCACGGAATTATACAGTTTTTTGCCCGGCACCGTGTTGGCATGAACACCGTGCCATGTGGTTACGAATGCGGTCTGGGTGCGCCTGCACGCCATTCTGGCAATCCATGCGGGAATGCGGGAGCGGGCGTGCACCAGCGCCACATTGTGCTGGGTGAGTATGCGGCGCAGGATGCGTGTGTTGCGCAATACATGGGCCGGGTTGCGGCTGCCACATTCGGGGAGTGTAATATGCTCTGCTCCCAGACTCCGCAGGAGCGGCACAAGGCGGCCCCCGCTGCTGGCAACAAGGGCTGTACCTCCGGCCTGCGTAATGGCCTGCGCCATTTCCAGCGTGCCTCGTTCAACCCCGCCTTGCTGCAGGGCAGGCAGAATTTGCAAAATGACAGGAGAGGTTAGAAAGCTGGCCATGTTGCCCCTATTATCATGCAAGAGGGCAAAAGTGCCATATTCTGAGCAGGATATACCAACGCTTGACCACGACGGGCACGTGTTTGCTATGGATGATGTATGAAAGCAGTTTTCTCCGCGCGTCGGTCTTTGCCCTGTGTTCTGGCTGGTGCTGTTGTTCTGGCTGGAGCATCTTCCATGGAGGATGTTGCGCAGGCCCGCACGCAACAGGCGGCGGGCGGAAAAAAACAGGTCTGGTCCGTAACCACCTGCATGGCCATGATAGGGGATGACCCCTACGGTGCCCGGGATTACGCCTTGGACTGGCAGCACAATGGTGGCGGGCGGGATGCACGGCATTGCCACGCTCTGGCCCTGCTCGAAGCCGGGGATGAGGATACAGCCGCACGCGAGCTGGACGATCTGGCGCACCAGCCTCCACAAAAAGGGGAGGCCATGCCCCCCGTATTGCGCGCCACCATAGAGGAAGAGGCCGCCGAGGCATGGCTGTCCGCCGGTGTGCCAGCCAAGGCGCAGACCAGTGCGGATTTTGGCCTTGTGGCCCAGCCAAACGATCAGGCATTGCAGATTGCCCGGGCCCGCAGCGTTCTGGCGCAGAACCGGGCAGATCTGGCGGAGCAGGAGCTTGCAGCACTTGTTGCCCGCTCCCCCAATGCAACAACCGAAGCCTATGTGCTGTTGGCCGAGGCGGAGCGCAAAATGGGGCGGCTGGATCTGGCTATGCAGCACATTACCCACGCACTGGCAGGTGCGCCCGAAAACGCCAATGCCCTGCTGGAGCGGGGTATCATTCGGGAACGCAAGGGCGATGCGGCGGGTGCCCAGCAGGATTGGCAGAAAGTGCTTGATTTGTCGCCAGATAGCCACGAGGCTGATCTGGCCCGGCAGGATCTGGCCGTTATGGCAGCTGACCCCGATTCTCCATGAGCAAGATGCAAGACGTTGATCCGCAGCGCATTCTGGTTATACGGCTGGGTGCGCTCGGTGATTTTGTGCAGAGTTTTGGCCCGTTTGAGGCCATAAGGCGTGCACACCCCACAGCACGGATAACCCTGCTGACTACCCGCCCGTTTGTGGAGCTGGCCCGCCTTGCCCCTTGGTTTGATGAGGTTGTGGTAGATCAGCGCCCCCGCTGGACCGACCTTGCCGGATTGCGGAACCTGCGCCGCAAACTGGTGGGGTATGACCGGGTTTATGACCTGCAAACATCGGGGCGTACGGCACGGTACTTCTGGCTGGCGGGCAGGCCGGTCTGGTCCGGGCATGTGGCTGTGGCCCGGTTGCCCCATGCCAACCCGTGGCGCAACATTATGCACACGCGCCCCCGCCAGCGTGACCAGTTGCGTATGGCGGGCGTTCCTCTGGTGGATAAACCCGATCTGTCATGGTTGACCGGTGCGGGGCCCCGCTTGGCGCAGCCATATGCCCTGCTTGTGCCGGGGGCCGCCCCGCATCGGCCTGAAAAGCGCTGGCCTGCCGGGCATTACGGGGCGCTGGCGGCGTGCCTTTTTGCGCGGGGGATTACCCCTGTTGTCGTGGGGAGCGCGGCCGAGCAGCCTTTGGCAGCACAGGTGCAGGCACATTGCCCGCAGGCACTGGATCTGACCGGCCAGACCAGCCTGCCCGAACTGGCAGGGCTTGCCGCACGTGCATGGGGTGCGGTGGGGAATGATACCGGACCCATGCACCTTGCGGCGGAGGTGGGGTGCCGGTGCATTGTTCTGTTCTCGCACGCAAGCACGCCCTCGCGTACGGCTCCACTGGGGTACCGCCCGGGGCAGGTGGAGGTGTTTTGGGTGCGCGATCTTGCATTCCTTTCGGTCCAGAGGGTTGCAGCCGCGCTCTGGTAGCGCCATTAACAGTTTTTGTTTTTATTCTCCCTTCCTTTTGGAGCTTGCACCCATGCCCGCTATCACCCTGCCTGACGGTTCTGTTCGTAGTTTTGACGGGCCAGTCACGGGCACTACGGTGGCGGAATCCATTGGTGCCGGGCTTGCCAAGGCCGCTTTGGCCATGGAAGTGGATGGTCAGCTCAGCGACATCCGCCAGACCATCAAGGCCGATGCCAAGGTCCGGTTTATTACCAAAAAAGACCCGGAATCGCTGGAACTTATCCGCCATGATGCGGCCCATGTGCTGGCAGAAGCCGTGCAGGAGCTTTTTCCCGGCACGCAGGTCACCATTGGTCCGTCCATTGAACATGGGTTTTATTACGATTTTTTCCGGGCAGAGCCGTTTACCCCGGAAGACTTTGCCGCGATCGAAGCCAAGATGAAGGAGATCGTAGCAAGGGCCGAGCCTTTTGTGCGCGAAGTCTGGCCGCGTGATGTTGCGATCAGGTTTTTTGAAGACCGTGGCGAATCGTTCAAGGCCGAGCTGATCCGTGACCTGCCTGAAACGGAAGATATTTCCATTTACCGTCAGGGCGAATGGCTGGACCTGTGCCGTGGCCCGCACCTGCGTACCACCAAGGACGTAGGAACCGCCTTTAAACTGATGAAGGTGGCTGGTGCGTACTGGCGCGGTGACCACCGCAACCCCATGCTGACCCGCGTGTACGGTACGGCATGGCGCGACCAGAAGGAGCTGGACGCTTATTTGCTGCAACTGGAAGAAGCGGAAAAGCGCGATCATCGCCGCATCGGGCGGGAAATGGGCCTGTTCCATTTCCAGGAAGAGGCCGTGGGGCAGGTGTTCTGGCATGCCAAAGGCTGGCGTGTGTACTCCGTTTTGCAGGATTATATGCGCCGTGCCCAGACCCGGCATGGATACCAGGAAGTACGTACCCCCCAGCTGGTCGACCGTGGCCTGTGGGAGGCATCGGGCCATTGGGATAAATATCGCCATCATATGTTTGTGGCGACCGTTGAGGATGAGGATAAAACCCTTGCCCTCAAACCCATGAACTGCCCGTGCCATGTGCAGATCTTCCGCCATGGCCTGCGTTCCTACCGCGAACTGCCGTTGCGTATGGCCGAGTTTGGGGCCTGCCACCGGTACGAACCATCGGGCGCGTTGCATGGGCTTATGCGTGTGCGTGGCTTTACGCAGGACGATGCGCATATTTTCTGCACCGAGGACCAGATTGCCAGCGAGACCGTGCAGTTCGTGCAGATGCTGCATGAAGTGTACAAGGACCTCGGGTTTGAGCATGTGCGCGTCAAATTTGCAGACCGCCCCGAACAGCGCGCAGGGAGCGAAGCTGTGTGGGACAAGGCAGAAGCGGCTCTTAAGGAAGCCTGCACCGTAGCGGGTGTGGAGTATGAACATAATCCGGGCGAGGGGGCATTTTATGGTCCCAAGCTCGAGTTTGTGCTGCGCGATGCCATTGGGCGCGACTGGCAGTGTGGTACCCTGCAGGTGGATCTGGTGCTGCCAGAACGGCTGGATGCCAGCTACGTAGGGGAAGACTCGGCCAAGCACCGTCCGGTCATGCTGCACCGGGCTATTCTGGGGTCTTTTGAGCGGTTCCTTGGTATTCTGATCGAGCAGCACGCCGGGCGCTTCCCGCTGTGGCTGGCACCTGTGCAGGTGGTTGTGGCATCTATTGTGAGCGATGCCGCACCCTATGCGCAGGAAGTGGCCGCAGCCCTGCGCAATGCTGGTCTGGTCGCCGAGGCCGATGTGCGGAACGACAAGATTAACGCCAAGGTGCGCGAGCATAGTGTGGCGCGTGTGCCAGTTATTCTGGTTGTTGGCCGCCGCGAGGCAGAAGAAGGCACGGTAGCTATGCGCCGCCTTGGCTCGCAGGCGCAGGAAGTGCTGACGTTGGATGAAGCCCTGACCCGTTTGAGCGATGAGGCAACACCCCCCGATTTGCGCAAAAAGGCGTGAAGCAGGCCGGGTTTTTGTGGCAATGCTGCAATGCCCCTGATTTATTGCATGGACCGCTTGATAAACGGCGGATAATTGCGCACATACTATTGGCAGATGGGCGCACCGCCAGACGGTGCCCCTATTTGTATTTTGAAATGAATAACAGGAGCCGACCATAGTCAGATCCCCTTACCCCGCGGCGCCCAGCAAAGAAGGGCCGCGTGTGAATGAAGAAATTCGTGTGCCGCAGGTTCGTCTGATTGATGAAACAGGCGAAATGGCGGGCGTTATGTCCGTGCGTGATGCGCTGGCCCGTGCCTACGGTGTTGGGCTGGACCTGCTGGAAATCAGCCCCAATGCTGAGCCGCCTGTTGTAAAAATCCTTGATTACGGCAAGTTCAAGTACGAACAGCAGAAAAAGCGCAACGAAGCCAAAAAGAAGCAGAAAGTTATTGAGATCAAGGAAGTCAAGGTTCGTCCGAATATCGACGAAAATGACTATCAGGTCAAAATGCGCTCTGTAAAAAGCTTTATTGCCGATGGGGATAAGGTCAAGGTTACGCTCCGCTTCCGCGGGCGTGAAATGGCGCATCAGGAACTGGGGATCAAGGTCCTGGAACGGATTCGGGTGGAAATTGAAGAACTGGCAAAAGTCGAGCAGATGCCTCGGCTGGAAAATCGCCAGATGATTATGGTGCTGGCACCACGCTAAGCCCATTCCATTTGGACTGGTTCGTAAAAAACCCGCCCGGAGATAATTCTTCGGGCGGGTTTTTTTTATATGCTGCGTTGTGATCCTACTGTGTTTTGTGCGGTGGATCAGGGTGCCAGAACAACAGTTGCGCGTAAGTCAGCCCGTACAGTCTGGTTTTCTGCCGTGCTGGAGGGATTGTAATGCACCACATCGCTCTGGCTGGCAGCACTTGCGGCACGCAGCATCATAGGCATGGGGTGTGGGTACGCCTGATCCGATACGCTGACCCGTGCAAACCGGCTAACATGCAGGCCAAGTGATGTGGCCAGTGTATCTGCCTGCTTTTTTAAGTCTGTTATGGCTTTTTTCTCGGCTTCCAAAAACAGGGTTTGCCGTTTTTCATCCGAGAGTGACCAGTCCAGTCCTTCCAGAATAAGGCCCTGTGCCTGTAGCTGCCCGGCCAATGGCAGAAGGTTTTGGCCATCAGTTGCGGAAAAGCTTAGGGTCTGGCTGGCTGTCCAGTAAGGTTTGGCTTTGTCTGGCCGGTTTTCGTACACGGAATATTCCAGTACAGCGGCTTTAATATCCGCATTTTTTGCGGCGTCATCCGTAGCTTTTTTAACCAGCGCGTTCACCCCGGTCTGGGCAGATGCTGCACTCTGGTTCTGGCTTTCTGCCCTGAAGCGCGCTGTCAGCTTGTCGGGCGCGGCCTGCACGGTGCCTGTGGCGTGGAGTTCCAGCCGGGTCAGGTTGTCTGTACTGTTTTCGGCATTGGCTGTAGCCGTGTGGGCCAGTAGCGCCATGCCAGAGGCAAGGGCCAGCAGGCCCGCAGGCCGGAAAAAGCGAGGAACGGTCAAGAGGGTGCTCCTTGTGCATTCAATAAAGCCCGCCGCAAACGGCCCAACCCCATACGGACATGTCCGTTTTCGCAAAGGGCCATGCCCTCTTTTTTCAGGTGGGTAACGGTTGGTAGTGGGCCATCATCTGAATAAGAATCTATCAAATGGGCAAGTTCAAGGCAGAAGGAGAGGCTGTCGGATGTTACGACAATAGGGGATGCTGTGGACGTTGGAAAAAAATGCCAGCCAAAAGACAGGGCCGCAGGAAGGTGCTGGTTACTGGCAAGCGTAACGGAACCACCTGTGACAACACCACCTAACGCAAGGAGCAGAGTAAGAGGTAAGCTGAGCTTCATGGGATGACTAATACCAATTTGTTTTTGCTATGACCCATGAGCCCAGTCGCGCAATCCGAGGGACATAATGCGCCATGGCTGCTCGGTGAGCTGGTTCCACGCATGGCAGGCGATATCGACGATATCGTCATAGGTTCTGAAGATTCTGTTTGAGAGCCATGTATTGCGCATAAACTGCCAGACGTTTTCCACAGGATTGAGTTCGGGAGAGCGTGGCGGGAGCGGCATGATGGTGATGTTGGGGGGAACCGTCAGTTTCAGACTGGTATGCCATGCTGCCTGATCCAGGATGAGGACGGCGTGACTTTGCGGTGCAACGACCTGGGCGATTTCCTTGAGATGGAAATTCATCGCATGAATGTTGCACACGGGGAGAACAAGAGCAGCCCCTTTTCCCTGAGCGGGGCAGATTGCCCCGAAAATCCAGGCGGATCGGGTCCTTAGGTCGGCTGTCGCCCGGGGGCGGGTTCCCCGCTTCGCCCAGCGCCGTGTCAGCTTCGTTTTCTGGCCGATCCTTGCTTCATCCGCCCACCACAGTTCGATATTTTCTCCGGGGTGACAGGCGCTGATTGCGGCAAGGGCATCAGGAAAATCTTTTTAAAAATGTCCTGGGCATCCGGGTTCTGGGCATAATGCCGGGGGCGTGGCGTCAGCAGACGAAAATTCTCACTGCGGACAATCCTGCTCAACCAGGAAACAGACAGGCTGACCCCGTGCTCTTCATGAAGCCAGGCGCACAGATCACGCAATCGCCAGCGCACCACGCCATGAGCCGAAGGAATGGGACCGTCTTCAATCCGCTGCGCCAGAGCCTCCATGACGGAAGGTGTGATGCGGCGGGCAGCACCCCCACCATGACGATCAATCAGCCCCGCAGGCCCTTGCGCGTTAAAGCGCAAAACCCAGTCCCGAACGATCTGTCGATCCGTTCCCGCAAGACGGGCCGCCTCGCCACGCGTTGCCCCGTCATAAATCGCGGCAAGCGCCAGAAGGCGCCGCGACTGGGCCGCATGTCTGCTTCGTCGCGCCAGACCTCGCATGCTCGCTGCATCATAATCTTCTCGGAGTGCGACCGCCTTGCTCATCAGGGATACCTTCCTTCAATGACGGTATCCTGTGAATCACAATTCAACGCCTATGTGTACCCCCCCCCTGAGTCACAGCCAAAACAAATTGGTAT